>VUQG01033176.1:4010-43407 GCA_015106755.1 Etia nguti | reverse complement strand
TTCCTCCGCCCCCCCCCCCCCCCCACACACACACACACACACACACACACACACACACACACACACACACACACGCACACGCCAATACTGCTGAGGGTGTAAGAGTGTTTCACATGCTTGAGCATTACTACTTCAAGTATGTTGACAAAGACTACATACCATAATCATTGGATACCACAGCTAATGTCCGCTGATGGCAGTGCAGCAAAGTTTTTATGCTTCTCACTTTTGAATCTTTAACTTAAAACACTTGAATTTTCTAAATGGGCACAATTTTTCAGTTAAGGGAAACAATCTTTTTTTATGTCCACGTTTTTTAACTATGGGGAATTTTAATGTCCAAATTGGTCTCAGTTTAGACAAAAAAAAACATATAAACACAAATTTAAACAAAACTCCAGACATGATGGAGCTATTGTGATAAAATATAAGTACCAGTGTCTGAATATAATGTAAGAATATTACTCCTGAGCTCAGGATTTGTACGCAGCCAATGATGATCAGACACTAATATCATTCAAAAAGTGCAAATCTAATTGGGCTTCAAAAATTACTTGGTATCATGAGTTTTCAAATGGCAAACATTCAAATGGCTAACATGACACTCCTTTGTAACAAGAATTACAAAAGAGTATGCATGCCAATCCTGACATGTGTGTCAAATTCTCAACCATTTCCCTGAAATATCAACTTATGTGCTCCACCCGGATATCAGAGCTAAAAGATACCAGGCCATCATATTTGTTTGGCTCTTTTTGACTCCCTCGCAGTCTCCTTTTAATGTGTAAAATGTCCCACCTGTTTCTCCTTCGCTGGTTTCCTCCACAGCTGATTCTTTTCACCAGCAAACACAAAGCCCTGTGAAAAAGAATGAAAAGAGGACACTAAGTTTTAAACGCAATATGCAGTTTTTCCTCATTTTATGATGAGAAATGAGTATATTCGCTCCAGATACACATACATTCATTTCAAAGCGTGAAGATTTGTGAGCATTAACTTGCATATAAGCATGTCGGTTACATGCCAGCATGCTAACATGAAACTAGCGTGGCTGATTAGATTTATTATCAATCTAATTATTATGATGACATTAAATTAATACGCTGATGAGAAGATGAGTTGGGGAAAAAAAAATCCCCTTGAATCCCCTCTGACAATCATCTGACCCTTAGATCATCCTCCATCGACACAACCCTAGTTTATATCAGTTTTCCAGTTCTGTCTCTTTTAAAATAGGGGCCATGTTTCCATTTCTCATAACATGCACGACTGAAGAGCCAGTAGACCAGACAACAGTTGAGACTCACATCAGTCTTATACAAGCATCTTGTACAGGGTTTTTTGCATCACAATAATGCAAATGGAGATTCCTTTATAAGAAAAAGAGAATATTAAAATAAATGGTAACACTTTCTTGGAGGGAAACTGAGCAGCACTGCAGGTTTTTACAACTTGTGTCAGTAACCCTAGACACTTGTATATCATAGGAACTTTTTCGCATCTCCAGGATGTCACAGAACTGTTCCTATTGGCAATGCAAACCCAAATAGAAAAAACCCCTGCAGATCCCGAGGATGTAGTTATTCCCCAGGGACAGCAACAAAACATTCGAGTTCAAAAGCACCTCGCAAGTGACAAATTTCAATTAGAAGACACAGAAAAGAGTTGCATTTAAACATAAACATTGATTTAAATACCACATCAGAGTACAGACAACAACACAGTCTCCTCTCTATTCAATTGTGTAACTTTCATCTGTCTAATCAATATCTTCCACTTATCCAAAGTTGATTTGTGGTGGCAGTATGCTAAGGAGATTGTTCCAGTCATCCTTCTCCCCAACAACTCCTTCCAGTTCCTGAGGCATTCCCAGGCCAGATAAGATATAAATGGTAAATGGCCTGCATTTGTATAGCGCTTTACTTAGTCCCTAAGGACCCCAAAGCGCTTTACATTACATTCAGTCATTCACCCACACATTCACACACTGGTGATGGTAAGCTACATTGTAGCCACAGCTGCCCTGGCAGCCTCGCCTCTGCCACTGACAGAGGCGAGGCTGCCAGACACTGGCAAACATGGGGTTAGTATCTTGCCCAAGGATATTTGGCATGCAGCCTGGAGCAGCCTGGGATCGAACCACCGACCTTCTGGCTAGTGGCTGACCTGCTCTGCCACCTGAGCTACAGCCATTATATATACATATAATCAGTCCAGCAGTTTATGGGTCAGTTATGGGTGCCTGAAAATCCTCAAAAAAGAGGCTCTAGAGGTATTCTAACCAGATGCGAGAACCACCTCGACTAGCTCCTTGCAACACAGAAGAGCAGCAGCACTATTCCAACGTCCCCATATACCCAAGCTCCTCATCCTCTCTCTAAGGCCAGCCAACTACCCTCTGGGAGAAGCTCATTTCAGTCGCTTGTAATTACAGTCTTATTCTTTTGGTCATTTTCCAGATCTCATGACCATACTGTAGGTCAGAGTTGCAACACAGACTGTCTGTTAAATCAAAAGTTTATACAACTTTACCTATTTTATCTACAAGGGGAATGGAGATGAAAACCTTAAAATAATCTTAAGAGGTTGAGACTCTAGCAAATGGATCTTAATTATGCAGATGAGTTAAGAGTGCATAAAAAACAGTATGGATAAATATGTCTTTAGCATGTCACTCCAAAGCCAACTGTCTCAAATTTAAGTGCATAATAAGTATAATTTCCACAAGCAGCATGTATAAATCCCAAACGTAGAAAACTTAGAAACAACACTGATGCATTAAGGCCTTTAGTTTCAGACTGCGCTTTCCAGTGTGGTTGTGGGCATATAGAGCTGCTGTGGGCAGGGAAATAAAAATCAATCACTTAGTCAATAAAAACAATACATTTTTCTTCCCGTTTATTCCTCATGGAACTTACTGTTAAACTATTTTTGTCCAGCAAAATGTCTGATGTTAACTTTGAGGCTGGAGTCAATGTGGACTAAACGGGCACTTCAGTCGAACCCTGCTGACATCAGGCGTCTGATGGGAATACAAAGCCCATAGATGTGAAACCAACCCTTCGTTTTAAGAGATTTCAGCCCCCTCACAGGGATGTTTGCCTCCACTTAGATTGTTTTTTTTAGTGGTATTCATGGAACAGTTTTGTTAGCAGCCAGCTTGTTTACTTCTGGCCTGGACCTAACAGTGATGTTATCAGCTGTGGGGAAAATTTGGAAACAACAAGTCAGAGGAAAACTTGTTGTTTGACAACTCAGTACTCGAGTTCATGTTTAAAAACAGCTTAACAGCTTCATCCCCAAATCAAAATGACCTACTTTCTTCTCTGTAATTCACACCAAAGCAATAGAGATGTGTGCCTTCTTAAATGCTATGGAACCTGATGCCACTTGACTTGTGGCATTCAAAATGCCAAAGAATTAGTAGAATTTATACTTTTCAAAATTCAGAACCAAGTTTACTTGGGGGGGAGAAGCACCGGCCCTTTTGAAGTTTCCCTCCTGTCTAATGGTTCTCTACAGGTTGGTCAGGTTGTTTTTGTTGTGCCTTATCCCACTGTCAGACATACTCCAATTTGGCGAAGGTAGTATGCTAGAAAGCCTCTCTGAGCTGGAGGGGCCACTTTCACCACAACCTGGAGTAGGTGGAGAGTTGGGACCACTACACTGAGCTTGGAGCAAAACAAGGACTTTAGTCGCCAGCTACAGCTCAAGATGACAGAGCTGGAGTCCATCCATGGGATGAGAAACCTGTTCGAGAGGCAGCTGAGGGGCACAGTTTAGTGTCTTAAAGCATTTATGGTATTCTGTCATGCTGTCAACAAGGCTCTCTTCACGAATAAATTGAGGTGTTGTTCTTCACAGCATTACATTTGGTGGGTGTAGTCTGATAGAAAGAAATGAGTTCCTATATGAACTGCGAATTTTTTTTTTCCCTTTCTGCAAAAGGGAAACAGTTTTGCAATATTTCAACACAATGAAAGCAAAAGGCAAATTCTGGGGTCCAAGCATTTACTCATACATTTTTTTCCTATTCTATAACAAACCCATCAGCCTCTTTCAGCCCTCATCGGTGAAGTAGCACATTACTCAGCCTCAGATGACTGTTGGTGGAGCATCTTGTGACTGAGAGCAGAGCGGAAAAAAAAATCCTCACAGTCTGCTGTTTGTTGGGCTGAAAACCAGCTGGACAATGTGACACCAAACATTCCTGGGTTTTGTGAAAAATAACTGTTCAGGCTGACAGAGTGGAGAGTGTCTGAACACAGAAAACACAAGCTGCCATTCATACCAGTGGATGGGAGGAGTGTATCTAACAGTCCAATCGGTTAGCAGCTGAATGTGTGACAGGGTCAAATTCACAAGAGGAATGTGACCAAGGAAACATGTTTCTGTCTCGAGTGTTCAGGACGAGGATCCACAGCAGTGTTGGCAACATTTTTTCCTCAGAGGGCCAGACTGACTTAGATACAGTAAGCAGAGGGAAACAAAGTGCTGAAGTACGTTAAAATCCACTAGACAATTCCTGAAGAAATTATGAATGTGCCAGTGTCCCTGTTTCTGTATAAAATAGCTTTGCAGAGATTGCAGCAAATATTGTAAGGAAAATGTAGACAGCTGGAAACTAGAAACAGATTTTAACTGTTTATGTTAATATCCTGATAAAAGTTCTTTTAAGGTTTCCCAAAAGTTACAAGATCCATGGATCCCAATTTTAGGCAGAAGAAGGAGAGTAGAAGAAGAAGAAGATAATGACAAAAATCTGACAAATAATAAATAGTCTGCCTTAATGCTATTGCACTGATGCACTAAATTAACTTTAAAGCAATCTATCAAGACTGTCAAACTCTAAAAGCCAAAGAATGTTGACTTTTCTCTGTCAGGCTGATGTGAAATCCACTCAAATGCCTAATGCGTGTATTAAAATGCATTTGTGCATCAATGAATGAATAAAGAATGGATACATGATCATAGTCATGGATATGACTCAGGGTGTATACCTGAACGAGAATGCCCATCATAGTACAGACCCGCATCAGTGAATCAAGAAAATCAGCTAATACCATTTCCAGTACACATACATTACTCATTAAAACCACCCAGACATATTTGTTCCTTCATCTGAGACAACAATGACTCTACTGAATGGTCTCCTCACTCTTGTATTGAAAGTACAGCCAGTGCTAAGAAGTACTGGCCCTTCCCGTTTCACATTCCCCCCAAAGTTCCATTTAGTACTGCAGACTGTGCATTGGACCTAAGCACTATCCTGACACTCTTGTGCCTGGATTGCTTAATCTAAACAGGATTCAAGTCCATCTAATCACAAGTACTGGTCTTACAGTTATGGGTGTGGTTTGGTAGTGAGTGAACCTGTTACCCTGTGTAGAGCCTAGGCCTCTAAATTAACATTCATTAATTAAAAAACTAGTTTAGCAATAATCTTTGACCAAACAAGTAAAAAACATCAAACAATTCAATAAAAACAAAAAAACAAACACCAGGCTTGTGTTCCCCTTGCCATTTTGACTTTATGACTACTTTATGGCTTTATATGGTGGCTCCTATCAAATGAATGTGGACCGAGTGTACAGAAATTTACGAATTTGCAGAAAACAAAAAAAAAAAGTTGTGGAACCAGTTCGAAGAGCTAAGATACTCAAAACCAAAATACCTATTAAGTAAGTTAATGACATACACACACACACACACACACACACACACACGCTGATATCAGTGCAGGTAAAAAATGACCACAGAGATCATTTGAATCATGAATGAAAAATGCATTATTCTGCTGTACTTTTTGAATCTGCTTTCACTAAAACTTGCCTGCTTCACAAAGGCATTGCCATCTTTATAACACTCAGTGTCAGAATTATTACAGGCCTCCAAGTGTGTTTAATTCACTAGTCTCAGGATAGTGTTCTTTTGCCTGGCAACTAACCAGTTATTCAGCTAATCATATGCGCACCACCTTCAGTGGAACTCCCATTAGTGTGTGTACTTCAAATAACTCCGTATCAGCTGCCAGCTACTTCAAGTTCATCTGTTATTGCCACGTAAACATTTCCAAAGCCAAACGCACTTGAATGCAAAGATAATTAAATTTATTTCACTACCAACACACAAACAGACCAGGAAACTTTTATGTGATCAGTATCATGTTCAAGGACACTTCAGCATCTAGAGGTGAGGAGCTGCAGATCAAACCACCAACTCTGCAGTTAATTTACAACCGATTCTACTGACTCGTCCACTTTTTTTTCCATAGTGTTCAAAAAACTAAATTTCCCTATTTTGAAGATTCTGTGTGTGAAAGCACAATCCAAGAATATGACACAGAAAGTCACATGAAAGCATGCACGAAATGTTCTGTGTGGACACACAGACACACAGACGGCGCTCTCATGTGCCTCTCCTGTTTTTGTTTTTGTTTTTTTTCCTGGTGAACTTTGAAATGAAAAGCCACTTCAGTTTTATTGAGCACATGATCTCACACAGCTGAGCCCAAAGGCCTCGCTCACTGGACCCAGAGTCAAACTGTGGAAAAACACAAAAACGCACAGACAGGTCACCAGACCAGACCTCCAGAGCTGTTTCTGGTCCTCAGAGTCAGAAAGTCACCGAGTTGTTAACAACAGCCGGAGATGAAGAAACAGAAATGGAACAGCTGAGAATAAATTCAGCCTTTGAATTTATTTATTTATTTATTTTATTTTCCCAAACAGCAGAGGAGCGAGCGGGTCCCTGTTCCTCTCTGATGTGTTTTATGTTTTAACAGATTTCATCTTGTCCCAGTTTGGAGCATCTTGGCTGTGACGGCAGTGTGTGCGTTCAGATCGCAGCCCTGCGTGTCTGTGCGTGCACGCTGTGATGAATGCCTGCGTGCTGATTGCGAGAGCTACGCCCAGGTCTCCAAAACAAACACTGCATTCCACCGATCCTCTGCACCAGTCACAGACCGGGAACAGGAATGAGGTCTGAGTGGGATTCCCACCTGGTAGGCAGAGGAGGTGTGTCCGTAGCAGAGTTCCCTGCTGGCAGAGCTCCCGGTCAGCTCAACAACACATTGACAGGAGGATAGAAAACAAACCGCAGCGGGGACTCTTTGCAGCGTCTGCAGTCTGAACATGAACCAGTACTGACTACTGGCAGGGATTCCCCCACAGAACAGTGCAGTCCACCCACATCCTAAAACAGCTCATGTGAAACCAGACCATGGCCGCACCGCCTAAACTATAGTGACCCTCATCTCCTTCCACACATCTGATATGCTGTGTTGAGGTTATACATTCACTAAATTTAAGGTATAAATAAAGGCTCTGTTTATTTAAGGCAGGATGGGACACCTCTTGTATGAAACACTAATCTTTTTACCACACTTGGCTGGATTAGCAGGGATGCATTGCAGGGACATAGTCTTTGGGTAATTGGGCTACAAATGTTGTTCAAATATCCTTGAAAGGTCTTTCACCCATGGTTCACTGCAAACCATTGCAAAGCAGTGATAAGAAGTGAAAAATGACATCAAAATCAAAGCCTGCAAGTTCAAAAATAAAAATAAAACATTTCCAGCACAGTTTTACTTTATCCTTGCCACATCAGCGGGCCATTTCCTGTAGAAATGTGAACATAATGCGTAACAAGTATTAAAAAATATCGCAGCAGCACATAAATATGAGCTGGGCTCATAAATGACTCCACTTGGTCACTTGAAGGTTAAAAACATAAACAGTGCACACAATATTGATCTAAATTTAACATATATGATGTGAATGCATTAATTTGATGTCAATCAATACACAATTTAAATGTTCCCACAAACATTCCATAATGCATCCCTAACAATCCCTTCATTAAAACAAATAATAAAATGGATGTTGCTGGCCCATTAAATGATGGTACTGACATTCCAACAATGTTCAAACTATCTTTTACCTGTAAAACTTGCTCTGCAATAAGATGACTCACATGTTAAAATTCTGTCAAATTAATTAGTGGTTACTGAGGTGGTTTTTTCCAAGGGTACGAACCACTAAATTAGCAAAATATGGCGACATATATCATGCTAATGGCCAAAAACGTTCATCCAATTGTCCTACTCTGTGAGTCTTTAAAATGATGCAGCCAGTGCTCCAACTGCATTCATGTGAGAACAGATCTGATAAGAAACTATCTAGGTTACACTGATATTTCCACCAAATCTTTGACAGTACTCAGCCTCCAGTGGAGCTTCAAAGGATTAGATGACAGAGAAAGACAGAAGTCTGGTGGTGGGGGGAAAAAAAAGAAAGAAATGTACTCCTCTACACCTCTGCTCATTTTATGGAGAAAAATAAAATGGTTCAAGCAGCAACACCAACACTGTTGTGAATTTTAAAAAGTTTCTGACGTCAAAAAGCAGCAGATGTCAAATAAAGGGAGGAAACAGACACACAGAAACAGCACCTGTTGGGAGTGTAAGTAGAGGGAAGTGAAATCTTGACTGTTGCCAACACAACATGAGGAAACCACCGAGCCTTCACTTCCTGTTGGCTCTCCATGTGCCCTCCATCTGCTCACTTCCTCCTCTGACTGATGCCTTTTTTCGGACCGTCTCTGAGAACAGACTCTTCCTATACATCTGAAATTTTAAGAAGCTCCTCTGAAGTCATGAAGCACCAGATGTAAAAATAAATAAATAACAATAATAATTAAGAGAGAAGGAGATGGAGGAAGAGTGATGCCTACCTCAAAGTATTTCGTATCTTTTGACCTTTTGATAAAAAAATATGTAGGGAAGGTGAGTGGTTCCTGACTTCCACACACTTTGTCACAAATAATGTAAATGATGAAGTTTTACTACAGAAAGTTGCGTATAAAAATATTTTTCAAGTTAAACATTATGTGGGTTTGGGTGTCACTTTAAAAACCAGTCCCACACCCACATCACCTTCACCTCAAATCTGATCGTCAGGCACGCTTTGTGTCAGCCACCCGAGTGGAAAACTCCTGTGGGTTTTCTACAGACTTATACAGGGGTCCAGCATTTCCCAAGTCAAGCATAATGTGGAGTTAATTGTTTTGTGTGAGACATTGTTATATCCATTGCATCTTTTTAGCCTTTTATTGAAACAGAGACTCTCTCCCTCTCTCTCTACGTGCTGCAGCTGAACAGCTTTCTGGTCAGTCGTGAAAGTGCACATCTAGCCCCTGACAAAGTGCTCCTTGCCATTTGGCCACTGGGCTCTGTGTTGTGTGGTTGCTAGGATTAGTCCTGTTCAGTTTCACTGGAAATCTGTCCTTTGAAACAGACTTGTGGCAAACCTGTAAAACCTCAGTATGCTTTCTTTCGTGTTTGAATAAATCTGGCTGCAAGCTTGGCAGGAGTTCTCTGCCAGTATTTAAACACTTTCTCTCCTCTTTTGTGGCTAGCCAGGGAGCCTAGGTTTTATAGTTTTGTTTTGTTGGGGTTTTTTTTTTTAAACCTGCAGCTCGGTGTTTCTCTTCTTTCTAGAAAAAGTGGGTAGGTGGGGGTGGGTGGCTGTTTGTTGTTTTGGCCTTGAAGACCCAGAAGGCTATTTGCTTGCTTTCTTTTTCCTAACCTAACCTTTAACATGGAACATTTCACTAAATACAATCCAATGCAATGACCATAACCTACAAAACTGTACTTCAAACAAATGAGAATCAGGAAAGCGTTTACTGAGGTTAATGGACAGGGGAGCCAACAGCTTATTCACCACAGATTTTTATAAAACAGTAAGTCTTTTTGAAACCAGAGGAGTCGCCCCATGCCGTCAATTAAAAACAATTCAGATTTCACTGGCTTTACTTTTCAGACCCAAAAGCTACATCCACCTTTTATACCATCTATGGAATGCACAAAAGCACTATTATTCTGCATATTTTTAAGGCAATGAGTCTGCGTCACCATCCTCAACAGAAGCCTGTTCAAATTCCTCTTATTTCTGGCCATTTCTGCCCATCCTGATGATTTCCCTTTGGGACAAGAGCAAATACAAATTTCAGGAAAACGTAATTAAACAGATTAAAATATTTACCTCTGAGTCATTTCACTTGGAGCTCTTTTTAGTTGGTTCAAACCTCTCTGGTCTTGGACAGACACTTACTTTCTCCTGCGGCTTCGGCCTTTTGATTCCCTCGTCTTTATCAGTTGGTAACATGTAGCAGAGGGCTGCCAAGTAGGCTGCCCCTCTTGAAAGCATGCACACCCAAACACAAGAGTGGGCAGCACACTCTTCACAGACACCAACCTGAATTACACAGCTGCTCGGCCAAGGAGCTGAGTCAGATTACCGCAGTCTGTTTAATATACAACATCTAAAGGTGAGCATTATGGAGCTTTCAGGAAGGGAGTGGCTCTTGTACCTGCCTCTATTGGAACCAGTGTAAACAGGACTGTAGCCACTCCAGCTGGAGAGTTGGCCTTTCTTATCACTCTGCCAGAGTTGATGATGGTTTAACCTTTTTTAAATAGTGAACACACAGGAAGATGATGCATGAGCAGATTTCACAACTGTCTGAATTCTCTGAATTAGGAGCAATAGGATTAAAGAATGTCATCTACAGCAAATAAGCTCCATTTTAATCTCTATTTTAGATCTATATAATCTCTATGTGATATCCAGAAAATGATCTATGTGTATTTATATTTGCAACTGAGGTTAGGTGACTATTGTGCTTGTCTTTTTGTTAGCAAAGTTACATTAGTCAACAGTCATGAATGGCGCAGACTCATTATAGTCATTCATGTTTAGATTCATTAATATAGTGCTGTCTTTTGATGTTTTTTTGTTTTTTATGGTTATTCTATTTTATTTTATTTTTTTTTTACCATTGTGAGACAGGTTCAAAACTATATATCACCTCAGGATATTGGAAGAATTGTCTTGATCTTCAAGAAAAATATCCCAAACTAGTCTTGATCCAAATATCCTTCTGGATCTTGATTCCTTCTGTTAAGGGAATTTTCAGTCTTAACAGAGGTCTCGGATTGCTCCTATCATCAATTAATTTGCAGATTATTTTTGTCACAAGTGTTTCGTCTATAAAAGACTACAAAACCGAGAACTGGCAACCACAATTCTCTAGAGCATAAAGTGGCGCCAGCAAAATTTCATTTTCTGTCTGACCAACAGTCAAAAAATCTGAAATATTCAAGTTGTTCTAAGGTAGACAAGGAAAAGCAGCAAATTCTCACATTTTAAAACAGAAACATTTTTGCCATTTCTGATAGAAAATTTAAAAAAAAACAAAAAACTTTCAAATAGTTGGTGTATAATTTTCTACTAAATGAACCAACTGTTGCAAATATAACTGATCCTCATAGCAACAGCATAGTTAACCAGCATCACCTGACATCAACTGTAACAACCCACAGAGCAGAAAAACACACTCACACTTATCCATGTATGCTAATACAGTCACACAGACTCACCGCCCGGCTCACTGCAGCTCATCACATTCACAACAAGCTTCAACACCTCTCTGCAACAATGGCTTCATCAGGATTAACACACATACACAAACATACACACCTGAGTGTGTCTTAGCAGCAGCTTCACCTTTGTGAGGTGAGAAAAGTTAAAGTGAGAGCTACGAGACAGATAAATGTGCATAAGATTTGCTCAGATTTTTTTTTAAATCATTCAAATATGTGTAAAAGCTTTGCTGTATCGTCTTTTAGCTTTGTCTACAGATCTTTCTTACAGCTTTGTTAACGTGTGGGTTTTTTTCCCTGTCTGTAAGGAATTTTGTTATTTCTAGTAATTTTTCATTTTTATTTTCTGTCATTGGTCAACTTCATTTGATGATCTCGGAGTATTGAAGAAGTGAGAATGTGACAGCAGCTTTAAAAGGATTGATTTTTGCTTCCCCTTCAAATGAAAAGCTTCCCTGTCTGGGCATCACGTTTGTTTGTGTATATCCTGTGAGATACACAAACATTTTAATGTGGTACACACGTGTACAGTACGTCAATGTCAAACAGCTACATGTAGGCCAGCATTATCATAGCTACATATGACAAACTGCAGCCTGATCTGAACCACTGAGTCATTGTCCATATATCTGATTTTTTTTCGGTGCTTCCAACAGGTCTCTTTTTGTGCTAATCGATAAGTGTTTCCATGGATGGAAAAACAAATAGCCAATCACAGCCTTTGTGGGTGGAAGGACAACATTTTCATGTCCCAGAGCCAGAGAAATACGAGTATGTGCAGCTTTCTGAATTTCAGCTTACAAAACATGACAAAAAACAAACTAAAACCATGAGCACTGTCAGAATAATGAATAAATAATTAACAATGAAAAGGAATTGGAATTCAGATGGATCACCGGTGCGGCAAACAGCAGAGAAAGGTAAAAGCCGGTGGCAGACAATTAAAATTATTTATTACCCAAATTTAATCTAATCATTGTCGCCACATAATGTAGATTGGAAATAATTAGACTAACTGCCTACAAATATTTGTCCCATGAACCCACAGTACAATCCCCAGTCTTTATGGAGTAAGGGGCAGGCTGAGTGACTAAGCAAAAGAAATGCTTTTTTATACTGCAACTTTTTCTTCGATGTTGCTTCTAAACCCCGTCTCATTTTGCTGTATGTTACTGTGATTACAGTTGGTTTGTGTGGACTAGCACTTGGAAACCAGGACAAAGCTCGATGTTGGTGGGAATCTTGGCTGCTAAGAACACAGAAAATACAGTGCCTTTTGTAACTTTTAATTAGGCTGATAATCAACAGTTTACCTCCAAAGACACACATTCCTTTATTTTTATCTTTAATAACTTGTCACCTCAGATTGTCCAAAGATGGAGTTATTATTTAATTCTAAGAAATTCTACTTTGTGGTGCAATGCAGAAAAAATTGAGATTCAGCTACATTTTTTAGTTTTGTTTCTTTCTTACTTTTCTCTTTAAAAAAAAATCAACTAGTTAATTAGTCACCATTAACATCCCCAACTCAAACTGAAAACGTTCCCTCACTCACGTCTGCACTAAAGCAAATTATTAAACAGATTATTGACAGTCTAAGTGTTAGTTTAACTTCAAGTTTTTGTGCATTATGCATTGTGAGGGATGATGTGCGAAAAATAAAATCCCAGTCACTGGAGGAGCGTTCATGGCCTCTAACTAGTAGTCTTCTATTCACATACTGCCCATGACAACCTCCAACTATCCAGGTTTCCAGAAGTTCATCACATAAAAGAGTTTAGTGAAATATATCCTGAATTTGTTAGCAGCTAACAGCTCTGACACCAGACTTTAAATGAACCTTTTATCACCAATCATTATGTTTTTATTACTAAAGCATTAGAAAATAAAAGCGTGCACAGCAGGTAGCGGCATCTTAATTTTAGCTGCTGTGACCCTCGCTGAGGTTGTTGATTAACATGACAAACATCAAAAGCAGCAGCTTCAACAAGCAGCAGATAATTGATGTTGATTCCATAACAGCTAAAATTACAGTTTTGGTTGCTGTCCAGTGAAAACTGTCTCTACAGCCAAACAGAAACATGACTCTGACACTGAGCGCTGTTTCGTATCAGATAAATATCAGGAGAACCACACAGTTTAACTTCTAAGGGTATAATATAAATTTCTTATCAGCTTCACAGTGTGAATCAGGACCTCCATTATTCGAATCTGATTCATATTTAATCAACACTTCATATCTCTCCTAATTTTCTGGTTCAAGCTACAGGCTGTCGATGTTTATTAGGGCACTAATATAAACTGTAACGCGCAAACAAAGGTGATTACCGATCCGAATTCAATATTTGACTCATAACTTTAGTTACTTTAAAGTGATGAAAGCTAAACATAATTATATTAGATGAGCAGATTTGATAAAATAGCAATACTCATCACATCTCAGGAACTCTGCCAATTACTGAGACTGACTCTTTGGTTGAGTTCATTTCAAGAGTGTTGACAAAAACGCTGTTTCTGAATGTTCCTCCTGCTGCTCAAACCTTCCTGTCTATCATAAATGCACAAACACCCACATCCCCACCCACTAAACACCTGCCAAGCAGCACACACACATCCACACACAGGCGTTATGTAAGTGTGTGTCAGGAGGACACTCTCAGATGGTCCAGTTACAATCATCAATCCTGCTGACGCCTCCGTGTCATCTGTGTGGATATTTCCATAAAGCAGGTGGACAGTGAGCCCACTGCAGTGAGGTGTCCTTATGATGTGGAGGCAGACTCCCATCCAATATTAGACTCACACATGGCCAAAATATGGTCTGTGGACCAGAGCCGGGCCCCCGATATCCTGAAAGGAGAATTTAACACGTCCCCAAAAATAAAAAATTTAAAAAAGCTTTAGCTTGGGGCAGGGAGCATGCGAAAGCAGGTACACCCAAGCCTTCTAAACGCATTAATAAATGCTATACTATACTTTGTGATAATAATTAACATAACAGCTATCAGCTGTCTTTTTGCAACGTTTCATCTGGCAGGCAAACTCTAAGGCGTTGAACTCCAGTTTGCAGTGGTAATTCTTGCCCTCAGTGACCTCTGTATAGCCAACCAGTTCTCCGCATGCTGCAGGTTCGGGCTAGAATGACCCTCGTTAGTTGGTCACAGTCGATATCCAAGAAAAAACAAGGACTGCAGTCCAAGATATTGGGAGCTAGAGTCTGTTGAACCATGAGATGAGAGTCTTGGTACCACCACAGCTGTGACCTGATAACTCTACAGGTAAACACAAGATGGGAGCTAGCTTGTTAGCAGTGAGTGAACATTCGATATAACAGAAGGGATTGTCCCATAGTAAACCATAGTGATGCTTGTGGTGGTACTGCAACATATTGAAAATCTGACTTACCGACAAAATTTAAAACAGAGGCTATAAAAGAACAGGGAATTATTTTAATTAATTCATAATTATGAATAAGATTATCCTTAAATACATTAAGCATTTATGTCAATTGTAGACACTGAAAAATCAAGTTTCTCACTGAAAATTCTTAATTTTTGGAACAATGACCCAGGCATACATTAAAGGAATCTGTTATGTCGGCAAAAACGTGCGGATTTGAACATATTTCAGGACTGTATGTGTTCGTGTGTCTGTTTAGTCATTTAATGTGTGGAGCTTCGTTTATCATATCCGATTCAGTCTGGCTCTCGGAGGAAAAAACGCTGCGTACTCTTGCTCCATCTGGACAACTGTGAGTCCATTATTGTGTCTTCTGTCATGTCCGCTGATCAGAGGAACAAAGGTCGGCTGTGCTGAATCCTCCTTCATGCTTTGAAGAGTGTTTGTAGTCACTTTAATCCGTCGTCTCTACCACTGGACTAGTTTCACCAGTCTAACGCTAAGAAGCCTTAAGCTTCAGTACTGTTGCTATGGTTACCTGCACTTGAACATACAAAGAACAGGTCTGATATTTCCATGTGTTTCACATGCTGCTGGTGCAAGTGAGTTGGAGTGAAACAAAGACTAAATTATCACCAATGTGAGGCTCGTGGTAGATTCTGCATAATGTACATTTTAATTTTATTTAGCCTACTTTTTGGTTTATTCGCCATTAAATTACCAGCAGTGGATCTCAACTTTGAAAGACTATTTCAGTGCCCCCAGAATTCAAACTGTTTTTTCTTAACAAGATCATATGTTTTGTAGTCCATTTGATATTATTTTTTAGAAGAAAGAAAAAAAAAATGTTTAAGCAACCTGCAGACCTTCTTCAAATTACCTTATCCAGTATATCTTGGAGCGGATCAGAAAACATTGAAATGATAAAAAAAAAGGAGGGGGAAATTCAGAATAAAGCAGATATAAAAGAAGCAATTTAGCTCACTGGTTACTGTACTTTGCGATTCAAAGCCTCAATGCTAGTTTTGGGCACCACTATTTTGTTTTTGGAGCCACGGGTGACTGTTTTTGGAAAGAGGTTTGAGTGCAAAAATTATCAGCTAAAAATAGAAGGCGAGGTTAACAAGCTGCATCCATAAACCATATGGATACAATGCGCAGGCACATACTTGTTAATTAGTGCTAAATAGCAGACTGATAAAATATTGAAATTAACGTAGATCACTATCTTCTTGGATTATAGGAGGTTTTCATTAAAATTACTCAAAAGCCACCTACACCTTAAACATGGTGTTGAAATTCAGTTTAATGACTTAATCAACATGTTTTTTTCAAAGTTGGGAATTTTAAACACAGGAGTCTGTGGGGATTCACTCACTTTTGGAACCAGCCTCAAGTGTCCATGAGATGAAATGCACTTTTTGGTACATTTGAGTGTATCTGATTTAACTTCAAATAAAAATGTGAGCTAACGCAAATATTACACAAACCCCTACCATGAGCATGCAGTCAACCACAAAGACTCTGTTTGTGAGACACACTATAAACGGAAAAAGAACATTTGAGCCCTTTTCAAGGGCTTCAGCTTTCATGTTATTCATAATTTTAGTTTGTTAACCTCCAATTTGTGGCGTATTTTTTAAATTTATCTGCAGCTCATGGGTACTGCTGCCTGTAATGGATTGAAGGAGACTGAGGATTTCCTGCTTAAATATTTTACAATTGAATAAAATGGATAGCATGCAGTCATAGTTCAGCAGTTCTTTATTACAGTAGGATGACCTCTTTTTTTGCCAGCAGGGATATGAAAAAATGATAAAGGCCAATGGCTCTATTATAACCACAATCACTGAGGCTCTGCAGAGCAGAGAGCATCCATATCTTAAATATAGGCCTGAGCTTCTCAAAGCTGCACTGCATTCATTAATTTTTGATGTGGACTTACATAAGAGACAAAGTGAGCGCTGCAGGGTCTGGTTTACAGGCAGGGATTCCGCCTGCAGAGGGGTTTCCACATTTCACTAAATCTTAAAACCACATCCATACGAGTGTAATGGACGGTGTTTCTGGATGCAACAGGCGTGGATGATACCGACTGCTACATGAGCATGAGTCTCCACAGGTCATGAGCTGGATGGTGTCAAGACAGTGACAGTATAAACATGTCCACCTTTGGTAATGTTGCTAAACTGCCTTGTTGTTTTTGTTTTGTTTTGGGGGGTTTTAAATAGACTGATTCCTTTATATGTCTCCTTGTAATATCAAAACAGCAATATGGAAATCACTGTATTTTTTTAATTTATGTGCGGCAAGGTACTTTAATTTGATACAAGGATTTCCTGTATCAAAAATGAGAAAAATGACAATGATATTATTCCAGAGTTGATGTTTTCAGATGTTTTAGTAAAGCTTACATTTAATGAGTGCAGAAGAAAGCAGTAAATTGTCAGCGCCTAGAGACAGACTTGTGGTTTTGCTCTTTAATTTTTTTGGAAGCAACCAATTGTGATTATATAAAACATACATACATATATGTGATAATGTATTTTACCTATTAAAGAGCCTTTCTTTTGAAGAGCAGATCATCACAAACTTTGTATTGGCTTCAATGGTAAAAAGTTTAAATTAAATTTTACAATAAAAGCATGTCTAAACACTGGAAAATGTCAGACAAGAAAATAAAAGCTCCAAAATAAAAACAACCTGAAAGCAATAAAAGGGTGAGTTTGTTCAAATAATTTCCATACACAGTCAAAAGATATGAGATATATTTGTATTATTTTAATACTTGAAAGGAAGCTGAGAGGACATGGAGCTCCGATAAGAAAATGTAATAAAAAAGGAAATAAATTTTTAAAAAGTATTTCCAGCACAAACAGCAACTTTAACATAAGGAAGAATTAACTCCCAACGGTTCAAAGTTCAGCAGTAAGGGAGGAAGCGGTTTTGCCTCGGGGTGACTCAGGTCACATCGATCTGTAAATCAAGTCCCAGATGGTTTAGACTCCATCTGGGGTCTGAAGGTCTGACTCAGTGAGATCACAACAACACACTTGTTTGCAGTCTCATTGTCAGTGTAGCAGGTCAGCCTGCGATGTCAACGCTTTCAACGAAAAAGGCATATGGATAAAAACCAGCGCGAATGTCTCGATGTACATCTGCGTCACGCCTCTTGTTTTAATGCCCACACCAGCCAAGGAACAGCTTGCATTTAAGCAGGGGCGTGAAGTAAGAGCCACAACTGTTTTTCACTTTTACTGGAAAAATGGCTGCTAAGCCAGTGTCTATAGACTGAAAACAGAATCAGATGAGGCTACAATAAACAGACGCTTCATATGCAGTGCTGCAATTTAATAAGTAAAAACAGTGCATGTAGAATCAGAGGGCGAGGGCTTTTTATAGAGTCGCCATTTTGAAAGCAGAGCTAAATACACACAGTGAGACAGCATGTACCACACAACAACATGTATGGCAGTTTTACTTCAACAACTACAAAGACGCAGAATGAAGCACCAGCTCCTCTTTTCCGTCCACTTGACAAAACACCTTCTGGGTGGTCGAGAAGCGCTGATTAACAGCAATCTACCAAACGGCCACTCTATGAGTCAGACCTCTTTACATTTACTCTGTCTGATATTCAATATCTAACCTCAAACTAACACTAATTAAATTATGAAACCTTCACCTTGCCCCCAAAACAACTTAGCCAAGCATCTCCCCTCGCACTGTTAATAACAATTTAATATTTCACAACAAATATACTAGGTATGTGCTGCATGTGGTGCTGTTAAACAGTCAAGTCTTCTTAAGAACTGTTCTGGAAGCAGCAATTACACTCTGTTGCAGACACGGATGAGTAGGCATTGCTTTTATACTTCTTAGAAGTCTGACTAGTCGCTACACTGTAATGTGAAGTCTCCGCTTACGAGTTGCCATCTGACTGGACATTTATGCTTCAGTGGGGAATCTATGGGGAATCTAGCTAAGTTGTAACCACAAACTGTGGCGTCGACACAGCTCACAACTCACAGCCTGTATATTTCCAACTACTCTTACACTGCAGTTTTTCACTTTAAGAATACCCTTCATCAATTTAAATATAAGGAGTAATAATCAAAAATAATCTACATTCGTGGAGGGAGATTGTTGAAACTACCAAAATGGATGCAAGGGAATATACCAGCATTGCAGCATTTTATTTGTTTCTATCAGCTGGTACCCCACATAAAACACAGGGACAATTAACACATAACGCACCTCGCACGCGAAATGTTGACAACAACGTCGGCCACTTAAATCGGTTACATTGTAGGCTCTACAAGTCACTGCAGAAGTTTAAATCAGGCCTGATTATGAAATTTATATCCCTCTGACTCAACCAGAGCCAAGCAGACTCACAGACATGGAATCTATAACATGCTTTTAACTGACTGACACGACCGGAAAGTATCTGCGTGGCAGCCATAAAAAAAGCTGGTTAAATTCTTTGAATACCAATACTGCTTCTTTATTACCTCTTTTAGCAGAGAATATGCCTGCAAACAATCAGTAAAAAGTGTTGTCAATGTTATGTTGATAGTGTTTTCCAGTAAATATTAGTGTTTTTGTATAAGCTAGGATATGTTTTGAACCTTCAGTGACCAGCTATGTTAAACCCACCTGTAAATCCTGTATATTCTGAAGCTAATTACATGTAAATCTTTTGTGCATTGTTGTTCCCATTTCCCAAGTCCTTAAATACTCTCTCACATCTTTGACCTTGATGCCGTTTTCCATCAAGGTCAAGGAAAAGTGATTAGACAAAGACAAGGGAGTTACTTCTTGGACTTTTTGACCACAGCCTTGGTTAATTCTTCTCAGGCTAAAGGAGCTAGAGCCTCATGATTGGCCGTTCAAATGACAGGCACACTGAGTCAGCATCCGTCGTCTCCCATGGTCATCAAGACGACGGCAGCAGCTTGAGACAGATACAGAACACTCGACTGTCTGCAGGTAGGCGTGACCGCGTGTCTTCAGCGGGGACGAGGTCGAGGTTGGTGAGATAATAATGATCAGTATGAGAGCCGGAATTTACAATGTACTTTATTTTTATTAACATCACTTCAAGTGCATGTAATATAACTACTTCGTATTGCTTTAGAGCACAACTGGCTCCAACTCTCTGTTACAGAAAGGCAAGAGATATACTCCCCCTGCTGCAGTGGCACCTATTACATGGCTCTGTAATACACGTTATATCCAAGAAATCTATTCAGGAGATAATTTAAATAAGGCTGGGCAACAAAGATCCTAATTTTAAATGGGATCTGATCTTAAAATGAATCATCAAATAAATAGCAGTGCAGTAAGAGGGCTGCTCCATTAAGGGAAAAGAAAAAACAATCATAATTACTCTGGTAATTATTGAGATGATGGTTATTTAAGAATAATTATGCTAAGACTTTGGAAAAAAACTATACATATTTTTTCTACTTCTCCTTTTAAAATTGGATTTTAATTATAATTTAATTTGTTTTTTATTGATTATCTTGTTTTAATAAACACTGCAAGCCAAAACTGTAGCTGAAATTAAAATTAGACGAATGCCTTCATTTTATATGAACTTAGCAAAAGCCTGAACAGCTGTGACATTACTAGGATGACACTTACTTTATAAAACAGAAGAAAGCATGGTGGAGGAAAAAAGTTTCAAAGACGCAAAGAAATGGTTGGATTTTGATTCTGCCTCAAAAACATTTTTGAGGCATTTTTCTGTATCTCAGTATGGATAGTAAGCATGACTAGGCTGCATATATTTAAGTCTTGTTTAGCAAAATGCATGCGCTATGTCTTTTCCTGTTATTTTTTACCATTTTATAAATGTCAAATGAAATTGTTAAAACATATTCGTCTCACAGCCTTGGTGAGTTTTCTGTGGCGGAAGGACAAAATACTTTATACGCAGGAAAAACCCAGCAAGTGGTATCTGATGTATGCAGATAATGAAATAATTTAATGTACAAAAGAAAAAAGGTAAAATGTAAAAAACTTTTGACTGGGGTGAGATGCTTCATCAGCCAATTCAACAGAAATCTTTTTTTTTTTAGCAGAGTTTTTTTTTTTTCCTTCTTCACCACAGCAGGTAATTCCATATGTTTGATTTGGCAGTTTTCACACCAAATGCCCTTCCTGTCTTCTCCCAAGATCAAACCAGGGAGCTTGTTCTTGTTAGACAAATGTGTAAACCACTACACTATGGAGCCACTCTCTGCTAATTCTGCTTTGTTCATTAAAAACTGTTCCACTATGAATAACTGTTCCTGCACTCAAGTCCATAGGTTTGCCTTCTTGTGGGTCCCAATTCCCGGGAGAAGAGTGGGAGTTTGGTGTTATGTGGATCGAGCGGTGGTCAGCCTAACGGTACAATCCTTAGGTACAAAAAGTGAAGAAAGATAATTTTATTTTCTTGGCCAGTCCTGCAGGCAAGGTCTGTGTGTGGGAAGCACTAAAATACAATACAGGCAACTGTCCAATTTACACATAAAACTCCCACTGGACTTACAAGGACAGGTTGCCTGTCTTTAACATACCTGACACATTTCTAAAATTATCATAAAATTATCAAAAAAGGTTCATTTGTTTCCCAATTAACTGATGAGTATAGATAATGTGAGAAAACACTGAAAATGTCCATCACAGTTTAATCACAGCCTGGGGTGATTTGTCTAGCCAGCAGCTCAACACCCAAAGCAATTTAGAGTGATATAAGCGATCAATCAACTAATCTGTTCAGTTCTAGTTCTATCAGATGTAGGCCACCTTGCCTGAAACAGGGCCCATTTAACCTCATAATTTATTTATCCAAAAATACAGCGTTAACCTTCAGGCGTAAAAAGCATCACTGATGACACCTGTTGTTGAGGTTTATCAACAAATAACATCAAGATGCACCAGGATAGGTGTGGCAGGACCACTTCATTTGAACCACTTAATGAGAAATTTAAATAATCCTGTAAACTGTACACGATGGTCTAATAGGACCACTGTTTTACATGGAAACAGCATTGATCTTTACAATGAAGGCATTCAATGAACATGTTTTGTGAGTTTAGTCAACTAATTCACTGACTTGCAACTAATTTGATTACCAAATGACTGTAAAAAGGTAGCCACATAACATCTACTCCATAGACACAGAGTAGTATTACCAGATGGGCATATCATCATTACTTTTAAGCCATTTAAGTATAACTAGGCATGAATCCTGTCTCATCTGTTGTATGGTGAATTGAAGGGGTCCTTGTAGACCCTATGATGTAAACACAGGGGTGTCCTTAGGAGTTTTTCTTGGAATTCTTATGCTCATATCAAATGATAATGTTTCTTGTCACATTTTGTTCTACTCAATTAGATTAGTATAAAATAATTATTTAACAGACTTCCCAAAACGTTTCGACATTGAATAACAATTGCCTGTCCATCTTTTCTTGATGTCTAGTCTTGAAAACATGCCATAAATGTGACTCAAACTCTTGATCTCTCTCTTGATACTTCCTGGACCCTGCCCTCCAGGCTGACACAGAGACAGACAACTATTCATGCTACCATTCATTTAACACCTACAAACAATTTAAAATCACCAGTTAAATTACATGCATGGGTTTAGGTTAACTGTGGGTTAGCTTAGCTTTTTGAGCACGTTTGCTGGGTTTCCAACAGGGATGTCCAGATGATGTTGATAAGATAACATGCAACAGATGGCAAAATTTTGTCTTCAACTTTCATTCTGGAACCACATATCAACCAAGACTAACCGTCGAGGCGAGACAGCCAACCGGTGGTTTCTGAATCTGAAAATATTTGCTAGAAAGTGATCTTCAGAGGAAAAGGTAACAAATAACAAACACTCTCACTGTATAGCTTCTTTTGGGGAGGTGTTCTTACTCTTCTCTCAAACAACAATGTTTTGTTTGTTTCATTTTGTCCTAGTCCAGAACAAAATGAATATCCAATTTGTTTACCACAAACTTTCCTGTCATAGAAAGTCTAACAAGGATGTTAAGGCATCACTGAAGTGGTACATTTGACAGACACAATCTTATGCCTCTGTTGTCGGCTGAAATTTTATTCTGGAGCTATTTTGAACCAAGACCGAAAATCAAGAAAAGATGATCAGCTCATTTGTTATTGAACATTCAAGTGTTTGTTACAGCATGATCTCAAAGAAAAATCCCAGGAGTCTGAGTCGCTCTCACAGTATAGTTGTTTGTTGTTGTTATTACTCTTGTTCTAATCATTTAAAATATAACATAAAACAGTGGTTTAACATAAACTTTAATTTGCTGTAAAGTCTAACAAAGACACCCAGGCAAGAAAAAGTATGCCTAGCAGACGGTAAACTTTTGTCTCCAACATTGGCACAACCTTTATTTTGGAGCCATGCTTGAACCAAGGCTAGATGTTGACTAGAAAAGCCAGTCAGTAGACAATTTGGCAGTGTCAAAAGGTCAGGAGTTTGAGTTTCCCTCATAGTATTTTTTTTTTTTTTTTTTTAGTTTTCTCTATGTTGTTCTAGTCCATAAATAAAAGGATAATAAACAACAGTTCCTTACCAGAGACTTCATTTGCTACAAAGTCCAACCAGAACATCCAGGTGATAAGGATGTACACCCAACAGACGACCCTTGCTTAACTGTCATTTTCAAAACCTTGTTTAAACAAAAGCAAGACCTTAGAAAAGTGGCTCCATGCATTTGCCTGACAAGAAAATGATCCCTTGTCTAACCCTGGGGGGAGACACAAAACCCTTCAAGGTTGCCAGGAAGAGCATCCGGTGTCAAAATATGCCAAACCAAATAGGCAGAGCTACCTGCTGTGCTTGTGAATGGAGGACTAGTTAAAATCTTTAACCACACTTGATGAAAGACAATGGTTATTCAAATTTGAAATGCTTGCTTGGTGTTATCATAATGGTTGGAAACCACATAATCATATTTCATTTCAAACTTCGATAAACTGTACAGACTTGGGTGGAATACAAAAAAACTAGCCATTTTCCCTTCTGAATCCAGCAAACAGCAAAGTCATTGCTGTCATACCTATAATTCAACACATTTCAACAAAGAGTCTTCAAAGTTTCCCTTTCTACCAATTTCACTTTGCAAAAAGCCTCTATGTTCGGTGAATTTGCAGCAGCAGAAATCAGAAGGAGCAATGCCCTCGTTTGGAGGTCACAAGCTGAGGAGGAGTCACCACATGAGCCAAGATGCGGGATCCCCCCTCCTTTCTAACGCAATAAAGCAGGACACACCCAGCTACAGAGGGGAGGAGGAGGAGAAGGTGGAGATGGATGAAATGAGAGGAGAGGAAAAAGAAGCAGAACTGCTGCTGCTCCTCCTCATCCGCCCATCTTAGCCGATGACGTAAGGACGGTTCTTCGTTAATTAAAATAAAGCGCAGTCGGTAACGATTTTTCCAACCTTGTTCAATACCGGCAGCCTTGAAAAAGCAGGAGTATTTACAGTGCGAGTGCTAAATATGGGGGAACCACTCCAACAAGCTTAACAACCTCATCCTGAAGGCGCTACATTCGTGTCAACAGTGTGAGGACACCACAGTGATACAGAAATACACACAATTAATATCACAACAGGGACAAACAACCGCAGCAACCAACGCTCGCTGCTCAGAGAGATGTTTTTAACCAACTTACCACAGGTCCTGTGTTTTTTCTGATGGTAAAAGGCGCCTTTTCCGGTTACCACTGGAAATATCACTCGGAAAGCAACACACTCAAGCCAGAGACTGTTAACAAATTGTTTCCAGGCGCCCGGAGACATCTGCGGGCGGTCTGATTCCTGCCTTGCAGCCTCTGCAACAGCAGATACGTGCCTCGCTGTCGCCCGGGGAGACCTGGCACCAGAGCGCCATTGAGAATCTGCTCATTTTGATCTACAGCTCCTTGTTGGTTTGTGAAAACGCAATTTTGTAGCCATTAATAAAATTTACAGACCTTTTAGAAACAACCCTTCAGTTCGGCATACCTCAACGACGCGTCAAAACATAATATTCAGAATAAAATGACAACTTTTACCAGCAGGCTCCTTAGTTTGGCAGGCGGCAAACTAACTAGCACTGCGTATCCAGTTCAAAAGTTGTTTTTTTCACCAAAAGTGAGTCATCGTCTGTAAATTTTACAGGTGTTTGATTAGAAACCATCGCACAATATCACAGTGTAAGCTTTATGGATATTTTAGTTCGCCGAAAAGCGTTTTAAGTTGGATTTTAAAGTCCGCATTATGAATGAAGACCCGACAGCGTTGACTGCGGAGAGGGAACGGCACGTATCGGGGCTGTAACCTAGCTAACAGCCGGGACGTTTGGCGAGGTGAAACAGATAGAAACCATACCTCGGGATTTCTGGGAGACACTGTTGCTATTAGGGAGGAAAATACGCCAAGATGGGTGTTACAGTGCGTCGGACTGGGATAGTTGTGCGTTCACACCTGTGGAAAATCCCAAAAATGTGCCTGTAGTTGCTAATAAGTGGGTGTCAAGGTAAAGAAACGGCAGTTATGAACGTTACCCGGATGCTGAGCAGTGCGGACAACCGGGGGGCACGACAGACTCCTTAAAACACAGCAAAATGTCACTTTCACTGTCTCCGACAGACTAAGCGAGCCTTTCTTGTCTTTCAGCCACACGTGAATTGCAAGAACGCAGACTTGTGTGGAGTAAAGTTTAATTTAAAAAAAACAAACAAAAAACCCCCACTGAGAATAGACGTTACCTCCACTCCGTGGATCTTCGTCCAAATCACTTCCTGTGACTGAGTCGGAACGGTTGGGAAGCGTCTTTAGTTTAGAGGGGTTTGTCCATTTCCCAGCAGAGCTCCAACTTGAAAACTGCAGTGGCGAAAAAAATGACTGACAGCCCGGGTGGTGGTTGGTGGATAAAACCTTGAACCGTTCCTGGCGTTTAAACCGGTTTTTAATACATCAGTAGGGGCACCAGCTCTGTTCCTGCAGTGGTGGCGGCAGCCCCGAGCAAGGAAAACAAACCAGATCCAGATTCAGTCAGAAACGAATCCTTTAAAAGGAGAAGATAAACTCACCCTCTCTCCCTCTCTTTTTCTCTCGCTCACTCACTCTCTCCCTCTCCTGGAATACAAGCAGAGGAGGGAAAAGGCTCTGTTAACAAAGAGCAGATCCAGAAAATGAGGACTGGTGGTGTGTTTGTGTTGCTTAGCGGTGGGTGGGAGTGGAGGGGGTCCGGCACACTCAACCAGACCAGAGGAAACACCAAAAGTCCGGATCAGATCTTTTCCTGCCAAGCTGGGAAACTGAAAGAGAAGGAGGTGAGCTTGTGGTGGCGAGCAGGGGGGAGGGACCAGACCGGGATTGCCCTGTTTTTAAGGTGGATCTATGAATTAATTAGGTAATGAGGTAGAAACAGAGCCCTGCTCTCGAGAACACCAGCCCCGGGCCACAGATGCAGTCTGGAAACTCAAGAGCGGGAGAAAAAAAATCCACATCTGGATCTATTCCGGAGCGATGTATGGAGTCTCTTTTCAGCCAACGAAATCAAAGCATAAGACCTTGACTCATTTATTATTATATACTATCACTATTTTTTTTAAATATAAGATTTAACAACGAGGGATGCAAAATGAGATTTTAAGATTACTTCTGTAGCCCGTTGTTTTCACCCAAAAAAGTTTTAGTACGTTAGGAAGACTGTTGCCAGACTAATTTTGAGATAAAGCTATTTAAAGACTAAAGCCATAGTTACTTCACGTTTTCAGGAAACCCTGCCCTGATTCAAGAAAAAGTCCAATAGTAAAGTGTTTAAGGTAAAAAAAAATATATATATATATATTACCCTATCTTCCAGGACGTTTTGGTAAAATAAGTAAATAAATAAATAGTAGTTACTAAACAGTAATAATTTGATTAAAACAAAAATCAAGTCAAAATGTGATTATTTTTTTATTTTATTTTACTTTATTTTATTTTATTTTTTAAAAGTATAGTTTGAGGCAAAAGCCACAACAAAAGTCATATTAAATAATCACTATACTGGTGTGCATTCGTAGCTGTCATATCAATTCCAAAATAATTCAAGGCTAAAGTTTCAGGATAAAAATCAGAATATTTTCAAGTTTCTTCATGAATTACCCCTTTTACCTCTTTTTGTGTATTCACTTATTTTGTCACAAAATTTGGGGAAAAATTAATGGAAAACACCTGTTGTAATGTAAAACTTATATATATATTTTTTTAAATTCAAGATTAAATCTGAAATCTTCACAGATAAGAAGAAGTATTAATGAATAAAATTTTTACTTTAAAAAGTGTTTTAAAGGTAAAGTACAATTTAAAGATGAAAATCATATTTTTTTGGAATATAAAATTGTAAAAGTGATTGGTATAATCTGATAAAATTTGTTTTAACATTTACCTATTATGCCTTCCAACTGACTGGCAGCCTGTCCAGAGTGTATCCAGCCTCTTCCTCAGTGACAGCTGGGATAGGCTCCAGCCCTCCTGTGACGTTGAACTGGATGTTTTCTGTATTTTTTTTTAGCTAGGCATTGAATGGCATTTGCCATTTACCATTTATGGAAATATTTAAAAACTTCTTTAAGTGTTTCTTCTTCAGTCACCTTTTCAACGCACTATGTGTTTATACACCACACTGCACTTAATCATTATTTATTATTAATCTCTCACTCTCTTCCACAGCTAGTCTTTATCTTGTCTATCCTGTCTCTCTAGATCAGTCTTTCCAAACCTTTTGGTGCCACGGCACATGTTTCACATTAGAAAAATCACACGGCACACCACAAAACAAAAATGTCACAAAAAGCATATTGATAATTTTTCCCCGCGCACCAGGTATAGCGGAATTGGCTCGGTTTGTCCCCAGTATACCGTTTTGGCTTTCTTCTGACCACTACTCATGCTAGGGCCTTCATCTGGGTCAGAACTTTCTCCAGGACCAAGGTCAGATTGACTACTTTTTCTTTTCAAATATTTATCTATTGCTATTACACGCTGTGTCTTCTCAAAGCATTACTATTATGTAATTTCTTCTTCTGTTTTACTGGCACTTGGTAACCCATTTCATTAGAGCAGGTAGTTGTACTGTCCTCTAGTGGAACAGAATGTAAATGTTCTGTCTGTTACTCACGCTGATTGCTTAGAGTACTAATCATATGGAACCAGATAACCTTCCACGACACACCTGATCATTTCTCACGGCACACCTATGTGCTGCGGCACAGTGGTTGGGAAACACTGCTCTAGATGACTGCTCCTCCCTGAGCCTGGTTCTTCTGGAGGTTTCTTCCTGTTAAAAGGGAGTTTTTCCTTTCCACTCTCACCAAAACACTTGCTCATAGGAGGTCATCTGATTGTTGAGGTTGTCTCTGTTTTCTCTTTATAATTGTAGGGTTTTTAACTTACAATATAAAGGGCCTTCTTGAGGCAGTTGTTGTTGTGATTTGGTGCTATATAAATAAAATTGAAGTGAATTGAACCGCATCTATCAGATTACATCATATTGTGTGCATCTGTTGGACACACCCAAGAGTCTAAACAACTCCACCCTTGTAACCATGATCTAACCACTGTGCTGAAAACAAAGAGGATCCATGAGAAAAGACTTTGAAACTTTTCTCAAGACATTTATTTTATCATCAATTATGTTTCATAACTATTTGACCCTGACAAGGATAAGCTGAAGAGAATGGATGGATGGATGTGTTACATTAAGTTCCTGAGTTTTGTTGCCTTGAAGAAAATACAAACAATAAGAAAGTGGATGCTGCAACACATTAGCAACCTGTCCACCTCTCAACCCTTGACTGCGATAGCCCTCCTGTGACCTTGAACTGGACAGGTGGGTAGATGGATGGTACTTTTTATTATTATGAATATTTTTTAAGTAAAATCAAAGATTAAAACATGACAAAGATACCTCTTTGGTGAGGTGTTTTGGGTATGACCATGTTGGAAGAGGGAGGTCTGGACATCTGTCCCTGAGACCCAGACCAAGATATAAAGTACAAGATGAACTGATGAATGAAATAAAAATTTATGGAGAAAAGTTAGAAAAAGCCAATATTATTGAGTAGTTGTTATATTTTTTTCTCAGATTTATTCAGTGACTTCCAAGAGGAGTCTTGACCCTTTGGTGGGGCACTTCATTTGATTTATGTTCAGTTAAGAGACATTAAATTGAATCTGTCTTGAATTTAATTGAATCTCTGACAATCAGTAAAGGGTCTGGTTGAAATAGCAGTCTACTGAATTGTTCTTGTGTCATGTGTTCCTTTATTATGGGGGGGTTGGTTGGGTTTCATTCTCTTTGTTGTGTTTAGTTCTGGGTAAAATCTATTGAACTTCTTCCATGAAAATGATTTGTTAAAGCCTCCAAGCTCCTGTGCACATCTGTTTAATATGGAGATATGAAAAAAAACAGAGACCACATCATTATAAATCAGAGGTGGATGTTGATGAGATGGTGATTTTTTTTATTATTATTATTATTTTACTGGTGCAAATGCAGAACTTGAACAAAGATTCGGAAAAGAAATTTCTCTCTGACTGCCAACTGGCCACTCAATCAGCTCTTCCTCCTACGCTATGCTAATGACAGAGAGGCAGAGAGGTGGTTAAAGCTGCCATTTAACAGCACATTACACTGCCTCACTTTAGATTAAAAAAAACTGACTGCAGATGAAAGAGAGCTGCAGAAATGTTCAAAGTCCCCATCAGTCCCTATCTCATCCTTACTGTCTGCGCGTGTGAGACGTCAGTTTCATCAGTCCCAATTTACACTTGAAACACTGTATAACCTTTGCACTACACAGTTTCCTTCCAGTTATTGTTGGAGATGTCAATATACTGTATTTTACAGCTCAGCAAAGAAGTTGTACATTCAAGTAAGCATTTTTTCAAATAGCATATTTAGAAGGAAACTGTTTTTTTTATTTCAATTTTTGTCTGACTTATCTTTTGTATTGTTTTTTGTTCCACCTCCAAGGCAAAGGATCATTGCAAGTTGTTTGTCTCTTTGTCAGCAAGATTATACGAATGACTACCAAGCAGATTTTTCATCAAACTTGGTGGAGAGGGGATTTAAGGAGCATTTTGGTGCAGATCCAGATCAGTTTCTTTTAAATTCTGAAAATATTAGAATAAAAATGGATACCTTTGGTTCACAGAACATCTGACGTCATCCATCCAGTTCCTTTAACATTAAATCTTTATAACATAAATTCACAAATATTTAACTTAGAGGATCCACTTTGTTTTAAGTCCAGTGGTTAGGGGTCAGGACTACAAGGGTGGAGTTATAAAGACTTTTGGGTGGGTGTGTCTAACAGATTGACAGGATATGATGTAATGTGATTGTTGGTAAAGTCAGGAAAAGCACATTGTAAAAAATGGAAAACATCCTGGTAATTTTCTGTCAACATATTATCTGTTTGGTTTTTTTTTCTCCAAAAAGTTTATGAGCATACCATTTAGGAAATATTAAGTGGGAAACTTTAATACTCGGTTAAAAAAATACAGGAAGACATCTCCCAATAATAATATTATTATGACATGATGTATTCATTCTAACATAAATAATGGGATTATTATGTCAATTAGTAATCAGGCATTGATCTTGAATGTTGATTTGGTGGGCTGTAGAAACAAGCTGTAAACTAACACATGCCACATCTTACAGTTTCAGAGATTTTTTTGTGTTTCGTGTCAACAAGAAGTGAAAAGGCCATTCGCAGCGTTGGTATAAGAGGTGTCCAGACTGGAAGTGACTCACAGCAACTAGCGTCATCTGGGTGACCATAGACAAATGAATGAACCGCTGGTGAGCAGTAGCTATTCCAGAGTCTGTTTGAGGCTCTAGGCAACAATTCACAAGGAGTCCTCCAACCAGCTTCATCACCATTATGTTACAAATATTATAATAAATTAATAATAATACCAGTTTAATATTTCTTTTATGTTGGCTGAAGTAAAATGACAAAAAAAGTAACGTGGAGTTCAACAGACGTACAGTATAATCAAGTAAAAGCAAATTTCTGACTTAACATTATCAGCATTTGGAGGGGGTCACCCTATCTTTCTATTCTGGTGCTGATGCCAGAAACTTAAGTAATGATTTTGGGAAAAGATAACGTGATATAGTATAAGATACTCAAAATTAAATTACAAAGCTTTAACATGGCAGATATGGAATATACAATAAAATGCACACGCCACAATGCACATATAGCACAATAATATACACCAATAATGGATGCCAATGTACTTAGAATGCACATCCCAATTTCTTTATATCAGAATTGTATATCTTAGCATTCACAGTTTGACAGTTCGCTCTGTCAATCTGCTTTTATCATTTAACTTCAATAAAGTCCAAAATTACAATAACTCCTCTTAATATTATTGTTTATTGGCAGCTGTCATTAGGTTTCCCCAACCTTTCATCCATCCATTTTCTTGCCCTGATGCAATCCAGTCTGTGTTTGTGCTTTGCATCCATACAGCTAATAGATGCTAACTTCACTTGCTAGAATTAGCGAGCACCTTAACACTCCACCCTTTCATCCTTTCAGCATGGTCACACATGGCTCTAGATAACTGGCAGGAGCATCCACAACAGTTTAGGTTGTTTACAACATATAGTGTCCCTCAGATCTCTTAGGATGTTTCAGGGAACTGTCTTTGCACAACCCTGCAAATGTATAAATAAATAAATAAGTAAACAAACAACAACAGGGTTGCCCCTGGTCACTCTCCTGAGTTGATCTGCCACCTTCAGGGGCGCCACCCGGGGAGGTGGGTGGGGTTTTAGAGGCGCCCCTGCTTTTGGCATGGTCACGCTGGATTCTTTTGCTGAAAAACTATGTTTAGATTTGGGGAAGAGACAGAACTTTAATGACCACAGTTGATTCTCAGTACTAAAGTCGAGTCAATTTGTCATAGAAGTTGCTCCCTAGTGAAAGTGAAGTGGTTCCAATGTATAGCAGCAAAGAGCTGTTGATAGGAATAGGACTTACCTCGTACTTTTAGAGTTGAGAGCTAAATACATGTGCTTATAGGACTGGAAATCCATAATTTTGTGAATTTCTTCGCTGATTTCTGTTGGTATGGTCTGGACCATTATGTCACTGCAACAAAACAACTATCTGCTATCAGATTATGCTCTACATTTATGTATCAGTGGGCTGATAAAAACCTCCTCTTTTTAAGATACTGCAGTGTTGCAGATAGATAACTTCATGTTGCCCAATCTCAGAAGTTTCTTCTTGCTTGAACTACAGTATCAGCAAATGTACAAGTTGCTGAGCTGTGTGTCAAGACGCAGAGCTAATGGTGGATGTAGCTGACACAACAGGTCACACCTCAGTTTAGTAAACTCAAAGGGTTTGGAGTGGGTTGTCTTCAAATGTTTTAATTTATTTTAAAACTGTTTTTTTTTTTAAAGGTGTAGATTTTTATTTAGTAAATCTCAATAAGTGATATCAGTGAGTGGAGTGTTTTACTGGAGTTCAAACTGCCACTGATCGTCCTGCTGTTAGCTCTCCATAAATCAAAGCTGGACACTGTTGGTTCAGACTATTGGAGTGTTATAAAAGGAAAACATACTTGCAAACAGAGGTAGTATTTTTATTTATTTTTTTAACTTTTTAAAATGTGGATGTAAAATTGAAAGTTTTTGCAGTGAACTTCAGACAGATTCTCCTCATAAAATTAAAAGTTATCTGATAATACTGGTGCCCAGCTGTCAGCTCTTTCAGTGTGTTGGATGCTCATTACATTTTTGTAACATGTCAGTGTTGATGTTGGACCCAACACCAGCCCCCCGCTGTAACTGAAATAAAAATAATGTGCCTTGTCAAGACTTACCTGCTTGATTCATTGCAGTCCTTTACCTCCCCTCTGTAGCATACGGTTGTCACGGTTGGCATACGGTTGAGGAACTGAACTTTTAATCTGAAAAAGCCCAGAATCTGTAAATACGATAAGTATCAGGCTCTGATTTTTGTGTGTGTTCCATCTATAATGTCAAAAACAGGTAATCCTGACATTTACTTATCTATTGCAGATAATATTGTAGTAACCTAGCTATGGGTGGGCCACAATCCACTGTACCTCTAGTTCTGTTCCCAAATAAAACATGTGGATCATGGAGAATTCCATACTGGATCAGTGGGGGCCTGGGTTACCAGCAACCACCTTTTCCCAACTTTATCCATGGTCTGTTTCCATTCCAGGGGCAGACTGGCCTTTGGGAACACTAGGACATTTCCTGGTGAACTAAGGGTCGATTTGTCCTCTCGTGAACAGTCAGCTTGATTGTGGTTTCATATCAAAGATGAGTGAGTTGACAGACCTTTCAGAATCTACAGACCAGCCGCAACTGTCACTCTTACCTGTAGACTGCATTCTGTCACTCGCAGTCCATGGTATATAGACCCAGGTCAGACCCACAGACCCACATACATGCACATGGATTCTTTCTCTTTCTCCCTCATGATATTGTATGTTATGGTTCATGTAGTCCTGGTGAGATTTTGAGGGTCTTAGCATATTTTGAAAGGTCAATGTTCAGAAACAGAATACTTTATTCATCCCTAAGGAAATTATGTTGTTACAGTTGCTCCAAGACAATAACAGTAACCAACTAAACAAAATTAAATAATACAATATATTACAAAGTTTACAAAATATAAGAAATATCTCTAATATATACAGATAGCTCAATTATAAATATTCACAATATTACAGAGGTGAAATATATATGACTCTAAACTGTAAAACTTGTTATTTGTTATTTTACTGTAGAACATGTGAAAAGGGGTGTAACTATCGCACTGTGTAGTGTGCATTAGATGGAGGAGTACAGGGAGATGATTTCCTGTGTCGTTTAGTGGTGCATTTGGGTAATCTCAGTCTCTCACTGAACACAGTAACTAGGCTGGCCAGCACGTCACGGAGTGGGTGGGAGGTTTTATCCAGTATTGTCCTTATCTTGGACAACATCCACCTTTCCGACACCACCTTAAGGCAGTCCAGCTCCATTCCCACAACATTACTGGTCTTCGGATCAGTTTATTGAGTCTGTTGGCATCTGCGACCCTCAACCTGCTGGCCCAGCATGCAACAGCATAGAGGATGGCGCTGGCCACAACAGACTCGTAAAAAATCCTGAGCATTTTGTCCGACAGATGTAAAAAGACCTAAGCCGCCTCAGAAAATAGAGACAACTCTGGCCCTTCATCAAGATGATGTGAACAATCCACAGAGATTTTTGGTCCATATTGACATGATATTGACATATTGGCAAGCACAGCTTGATTTTACCGCCTCACACTCCTCTGGGGAAACCAAGACATTATCAGGGCAGAAAAGAGACATGATCTCTTCAGCATGTCCTGGTTCTGCCCCAGGGTATTTTCCCAGTTGAACATGACCAAGCTGCCTGTTGGCATCATCCTGGTCAGATACCTAAACCATGTCCAGTGAATCCTTTCGTAGCAGTGGGAGCATCCATTCATCTCTGACGTTACATTATGTTTCCCATTCTCGATGCAGTAATTGCATTGGTGTGGACTACACCTAACACAATTAAGCTGATAAGGTTCTGAAAATTCAGTTTTCTGAAATATAGATAGAAGGATGTTTCAATGGACTCATTGAATCTGACAGAGTCTTTATGTCCTGAGTGTCCTCTCGACTGCCTCTGGCTTTAAGCTAAATTTAAAGTACAAGCCTCTTATGGTCAACATGCTGTTCATTTTGTTAAAAATTTGGGTTGGGTATGATTTGTGACATGATAACCTTGTATCAGATCAACCTGTTTTTCATCAGGTTAAGTTTCAAATAGCTGAAAGATGATGGTGAAGTCAGTAGTGGCAGTCAGGAAACAAAAACATTCAGCACTGGCAAAAAACAAAAGAAAAAAGAGAGACGCTGCTTAAATTGCCGTGTTCTGTGGTAAAAAAAAACCAAACAAACAAAAAAAAACGACAGCAAGAAGAAATTAGAACTTTATAAGAGATTTGTTATCATTTGAGCTTAACAAATTCAGGTATTTAGGTTATTTAATAATTCAAAATAACCTCCTGGAACCCATCCCTATGCTCAAGGTCATCTAAGTGCTTAAGTGCTTTCTGAATAGCTCTTCCACAAATCCTGAGAGTCTTAAAAAGGAAATTACAGGCTTTTCAAGCTGAATCTTATGCTCATAATTGTGGGCTGTTCTGACTATGGGTTACACTAACTTTGCACTTATGAAATGCACTATGGGGGTTAACCAGGCTCTCCACGTTGTTTCCTTAACTATCCTTTTGAGATGAGGACCGAAACAAGCTGAAGAAAACAGATGCGTCGATGAATAGACAGTTGTTTGGTTTGTGTCCATCTGACAGAACATATATCCTGCTAGTTTAATCATACATATTTTTTTCATATATTTTTGCTTTAATAATAGTGCATTTATTTGTACAGCACTTTTAAAATCTAGTTACAAGCCTTTTCCGAGACAGTGCATTCAAAAAGAAAAAACGCAGAATAAAACAAATTTTTTTTTAAAAAGGCATAAAATCTGAACAAACAGTGTGAATGAATCTATTTTCTGCTTTTTCATGCACTACTGCCGCAGTCAACATGTTTTGGGGCTCTTCTAAACTGTGCCTGAATGCCTCCTGTGTAGAAACAGATGAAGAAGTGAAGCTGCTGCTCTGCTTACATGCTGCTCACACTACGCCCGCTGTATGCCCTCTAATGGAGGGAACTTCTTTCTGTGTTTACTTTTGATTTGACTCAGAGACATCTGAATGTGTAAACTGATTCATGAAATTTTTTAAGACTTACGGAAAGCTCTGAGGGGTGTCAGACGACTTCATTCATATCATAGTCACATCCAAAAGGACGTGCTGAGAGTGATGCACGGTCAAAAGAATCGCAATGATAATACTGTACCTGCAACTGACTTACTTTGCAACTTAGCATATTTTAGCTTCCAAATGTTTTTTAAGTGGGGGCCCTGATCCATAACCTAAACCATTCAAGGCATTTATTTAGTTGCTGGAGCTTGTCCACAGCCTGGAGGGAGAGCGTCCCAAGAGACTCAGTTCAGGGCAAGAAAGTCACCTCTCCATCTGCTCATGGCTGCAAAGGCAGCAGGAGCTCACACACACACACAAAGTTGTGTTTATGACACTTCAGAGGACATTTCATTGACTTATATTGATTTCCTGGAGATTTACCACAACCATAAGCCCTACTTGCCTAAACCTTACCCTGACCTTAAACCAAACCTTCACCCCATAATTCAATGGTTTACTTTATAGGGACTTAACTTTTGCGTTAAAATGAGAGACGGGTCCCCACAATGTGACCATATAAACAGATTTATGTCCACACAAGATGAGCAATACAAACACATGAAGAGGCAAAACAGAAGGGATACTTGTAATTTTCACAAAATGTCCTTTTGACAGCCCCAGTAGTTTATGTGTTTCAGCCAGCCTCAATGAAACAGCAGCCAGGAATGCAGATTGTGTCCTGGACATTTTCTCAGTCAGAGGATTCCTGTCTGACCGGTGCAGTCTACCCAGCCGTGCTCTCATTCTTTATGACTCAGATTACATTAAACATATTAAATTTGCTTTTTAATCTTTTCGTCCATTACGTCAGCTTATGATTAACTGGAAATTCAACTTGTTGCTCTGACTCATTCCACAGCCACTAACAATATAACCAGAATATTGTTTACCATAAATTGATGATCTAATTAAAAATGTATTAATGGTAGAAATCATTGAAAGCTGTTGTTTAAAAAAAATAATAATTTGTGCGGCACAGACTGAAGCAGGCTTCTGACTGATCTTGTTGTCTGTAGTGTAATAGCGTCATACATCACTGCGTGATGTGTTATTGGTGCTTCTGCCCTGCAGTTTCCCAGATACAAAAGACTGATTCCACCTGCAGCTCAGAGTTACTGCAGTCCTGAGCAGCTGTGGTGAATTTCATGGAAATGTAACTTTATACTTTGTGTTTATTTATAACTGCAAGACCCAGTGCTTCAGAATTAAACTTGTTCATCCTGTTTGAAAATACAGTTAGGTTCAGCTCTTCAGCATCCTCATAGGAAAAATCGTGTGGCATTTAATGCAGTGTTTGTGCAAATGTCTGGTTACTCTTCAGTATCTGAAACTAGTGCCTGCCCCATATGCTTACTTTCAGAGGGACAGCTCAGGTTGAGCAATTTGGAGACTAAGTTAGCGAAAGAAGGTAGAGAGGGTTTGGACATGTGCAGAGGAGGGATAGTGGGCAAAGGATGTTAAATATGGAGCTGCCAGGAAAAAGGAAAAGAGGAAGACCACAGAGAAGATTCCTGGATGTAGCAAAGGAGGACATGCAGAGGGTTGGTGTGACAATGGAGGGTGCTAGGGATAGATGGAAGCAAATGATCTGCTGTGGCAACCCCTAAAGTGAGCTGCTGAAAGAGAGGCAGCTTATATTTCTGATGGCTTTACCAATAATTGGAGAAACATGTAAGGACCATTACTCAAGTTTATTACCCAAACTCTGTATTTCAATTAATATTGTTCAGCTTCTTCAGATGATATCTCGTTACTGAATTAAAGTTTTAAACATGAAAATATATTTGATATACACAAAGTAAAAGTATTCGCTAGACAGAATCTCTCAGTGGTATTACAACAAATAAAAAACTGTTTACATTAAGCACATAGCTTTATCACTTATTCCAGATTAAGAATTAACTGTCCTCACTATGGCTAACCTTAGCTAAGTTGCTAAGCCTTATAACAGCAGTTTTCTCTTCATAATATTTTCTGTTTAAGCTTTCTGTACAGATACAGTTCCAGAAACACATTTTATTTTGCTCCTTGTAGCGTTGCTTTCCAAGGTACTCAGAAGGAGAAGAAAATCATAGATTTAGGTGCCCACATGGCAGACCATGCATGATTCAGATTTAGAAATTAATGTGAAAACCTCTGAATGTGTCATGATAGTCTGGTGGTCAACAGAAGTAAAAAGGATCACACAATTGCCAGGGGGATGTATTCAGCTTAACAAGATTTGTATTTTAAAATCTGCAAAACAATAAATTCCTAAAGCTTTAAAGTAAATGCTACAGAGCATATCAAATTCTGCTTTCAAAACTCCACCACAGCCCCCTCAGGACACAACCCGGGGAGGATATACAAACTTTTTTATTTACTTGTACTTTCAGTTACTTTTAAGTTTCCTTGAGCAGATTTTTTTTCCCTTTAATAAACAGAAATAAACCGGCAGCCTTAGTGGGACATTTAACTTTTGTCCCTTGAAGAAATCAACACTCATCCTCCTCGCAGGTTTCTAGATTGACTGTGCTCAGTGAGTGGGAGAGAACAGCAGCACCTTTGACTAATCCACAGGCAAAAAGAAACATGAATCAGCCCTGAATGTGCCTACCTGAATGATCTAAATACCAAAATAAATAGCTATTTAATTTTGTTTATATTTGCAGTTGCACAGAATGAGCAAGTTAATTCTAATATTCCTATCCTCTCTGAAAGCCTAGACATTATGTTTCTTTCATTTACAGGTATAATTTGAGTCAGATTACTTTTCACTTTGCTTTTTTCTTCCTTTTCTTTCAGCTGCTCCCTTTAGTGGATGCCACATCTGCCTTCATCTCTAGCATCCGCCTCTGTCACACCAACCCTCTGCACACCTCCTTCACTACATCACTGAATCTTTTCTGTGGTCTTCCACTTTTCCTCCTGCCTAGCAGCTCCATTTTTAATGACCTTTGTTCAATATATCCACTATCCCTCTTCTGCACATGTCCAAACATCTCAGTCTTGTCTCTCTAACTTTTTCTCCCAACTGAAAAAAACTCCATATTTCATTAGCTTTTAAACATGCCAACTGAAGCCAGTTTAGTTGTCATTTTTAAACTCCCTTGTTCTTAACTTTCTGTGTTAGAAGAACACTACTTTATGATCACCTGTGTTTTAGCTTTAGTTTTATCCATTATTACTGTCTACTGTCTGTAAATTTCTAGGTTTGAGGGAAAGTTAATCTATTTTGTCCAAGCCACTGGCATGGGTCATTCATACATGAACTTTTGTCCATCCTTTGGGGTCTTTCCCACGATGCGTTTGATTATGGCAATAGTGTAATAAGAGTGCCACTCCCAAATTACCATTTTTCCATAAGCAGGGTTTTTTGCTGTGAAGATGCATATTTTAACCCAAACCACTTTTTCCCCCCTAAACCTAGCCAAATAATCTTCAGTACCAAAACTCCTGGCCTCAGCCACACACCTGTAACTTAAGCCATTGTTTCCCCTCTCATCTGTTAATGTGGGCTTTATGGCTCCCAAAAATGGCCCATGAATGCTCAGCATCAAGTATGACATTGTGTAAACAGTATCTGCATATCTGCAATTTACCTTCACACTGCAAAGCTGGAACAACATTAGGCTATTATATTGTTAGCAGGAGAGTGCACAATAATGCTCTACTGTAAAAAA
>VUQG01033166.1:9442-19883 GCA_015106755.1 Etia nguti | reverse complement strand
AAATTTCTGGTATGTTTTTTTTAATATATATATATATATATATAATAATAATCATTGATTTCTATTTTTGATTACAGAAATGCCCTTGGCCTCAGTTTGATATCTGGTAAACCCTGATAAATGCTTGTTTTGTTTGAGCCCTCCTTGTGTCTATGCATCGCTCGGGTACGCCGCCAGAATATTGTACCTTTGTAATCTCGTTGATGAATGATTTTTTTGTTTTGTTTTCTTTTGGTTTTTTGTTCCATTCCTCTGCATGAATCAGGGATGGCAGAATGCACTTTTGGGTAAAGTTGGGGTGACAAGAAGGCTTTGGGGAAATAACACAGTTCACGCAAAAGTCCACTCAGCACAGTGACATGTAATCCCACGGCCCCAACGACACACACGGCAGTCTTAACCAGCTAGCGTCTCTCTCTGAAGTCTGCTCTGAATTCCATTAAGCAGCAACAGCTTTGCCTCAAAGCTAGCAAGTAATAAAATGGAATAGTGTACTTTCTATGATATCATTTTTTGTAAAAAATCTGCATGCAAAGGAGCAGTTTTATGCTCCGCAGTGCTTACAAATACACGTGTGAAAAGTGACACATTTGCTTCATGCATAAACATGCAGTGTGAAGGCGTCTCGTGGTGTGAACCCTGAAGGCCCGCAAAGACCTTTTCTTCACAGAAGGCAGATCAGTCGGTTTGTCAGAAGTCACGGTCTTTTCAGGTCCTCTATGAATCGGACGATGTCCCTCCTCCTACCAGTGCTCATTCCCTGAAAAAACACACGCACACACACTCTCAGAATCTTATTTAATAAGACAATGATAAGAACACAAATGTACAGTAGCCATCATGAAAGTTTTATAAACATTTAATTATTTTCTGGTGGCTATATCAGATGAATAGCTGAATTGTTCAATAGTGAACAGTAGTAAATATGCCAAAAAGTAAACAATTAGATTCAAAACTGAGGATTTTGCAGTTTGTCCTCTGCACAGTGAATGGTTTAGTTTAAAGACAAGAACCTGTTTTGATGCTGCTGCAAAGTATCTTCTAAGACTATAGTGCTTGAATCCAACAGCCAGACTGTCGGATAAAAAACAATTAATTCAATTTTGTATTATTTATAAAGCATCAAATCGCATCAACAGCCACCTGAAGGCGCTTTATATTGTAAGATAAAACCTATAATAATACAGAGAAAATCTCAACAATCACTTAACTGCCTATGAAACAAGCACTTGGCGAAAGTAGGAAGGAAAAACTCCCTTTTAGCAGGAATAAACCTCTGGCAGAACCAGGCCCAGGGAGGGGCAGCCATCTGCTGCGACCAGTTGGGAGTGAAGGGAGGGCGAAGGGACAAAAAAAGAGATACTCCACTAAGGTTTTTGTCAAAAGAGTGGACAGGTGTGGAAACTGCTTTTCCGATTCTTCTGCTAGAAATCTAATAACATAAAAAGAACCCCCTTTTAACCCTATGCCATAACCTTCCAAGCCATTCAGTCATTGCAGACTTTGTTGACCCAATGTGTAGTAACAGGACTAAGGCATAGGGTTAAAAGGGATTTACGGTTATGTCATAAGTTCTGTTGTAGATTTCCTCCTGAAGGCTAAATCAGTCCTTAGAGGGAACCTGCATGCACTTATTTCTATATCATATTAAAAATCAATCTTCTCAATATTAAACCTTTGCTTTACATCTTTGCTGAGCTTCTAAGCAGAGAAGATAATCTCTATCCTCTCCAATGTGAGCAAATGGGAGTACAAGCCCTAAAGATGTCTTCCAGGAGGCTGTTAGGAACAAGTCTTACCTCTTTGGATTCACATTAACCAGACTAATGCGTCACACTGTACTTGACTGACTGTCAGAATGCCAGGGCCATTCACACTGCTGATCCAGGAAAAATTAGACAAATTAGTAGCTGAGGCAAAACACCAAGCAGATAGAGCTAAACGCAAGTTCCAAAGGGATCCCCCTTCATTGTCGACATAATCATGCAGTCTAGAAAGTGGTGAAATGTAATCAATTGTTACTCTATGGATGAATGTACACTGCTTGATTTGTGAAGTCGAAGTGACCAACATCAAGAATTCTAACAAATCAGAACGTAGATGCCTTTCAGTGGTGCTATTGGCACCATGTTTTCTTTCTGTTCTCACACCTCATCTCTGCCCCCTTTGCATGCCGTGAGGATTCACAGCAGAAGTTTAAAACATCATTACTGCACAAACTGACATAGTGACCATTTCAAAACACAAATATTGTCCAATCTGATCTTGACTGAAAGCTGTGCTTGAAAAAATATTACATTAAGGGATGTTTTGCTATAATTTTAATGAGCCCAGTCTACAACTCTTGATTTTAATTTTGGAGAAGAAGAAAAAACTTCACCAAAACAACAGTGTCCTTTTTGGTGCAGCAGAAATAAAACATTTATTCTGAATGTTCGTGCCATTTCTCATGATTATAGGTGTGCAGGCTCATTCAGATTCATTTCTCTCTGTTCTCTACAGGCAGAAAAATAATGAGAAATTATAACTTTATGATGCTAATTGGCATAAAATCACTGTAGTCCGAGTTAGACATTAGATTTCTGTCACGACATGCTAATCAGGTTGTTCAATTTGGGAAGAATACAGTTTTAATGGCTGCAGTTATGCAAATGACAACATTTAATTTAAATTGGAAATTCATCCTGCCAGCACAGGCCCATTCCCTCTACCAACATTTTTCTTTTTTTTTTACACTCACACTTGGTCACTTGCCACGGCAGGCCATATTCTCTGTGCTTCAGGCCGCTAAGCAGATCCCCTTCTGGAAACAGCAGCAAGTGCCTTGCTCAGGGGAAACGCAGCAGCATTTTCAGTCAACTTGGCTCCGGTGATTGTTGTAGGAATCATCTTCAATGATGGCTACCAATGTAGTGCAAAACAGGCCAGTGTGCTTCACGTCACTAAACACTTGTAGTAAATATCACGCAAAGCTATGCAAACAATTGATCCTTATGGTTTCTTCTTTCTTCTGCAGTGTTATAGGTCATAGTGATGATAGATAGGTAAGCCAGGATTAGAGTAATTATTCAAAGTATATCCATCAAGGGGTATTTACATTGATCTCTTGCTTCACCACAAAGTTTTAGTGACACTAATCAAATGATCTAACCCAGTTTTTATTTGTAAGGGAAGAAAGTGAATTGATTGGTTTGTAAGCTTGTTACCCACAATCATATGCACTGATGAGTTCTCATGTTACAAACTGGTGAAAAACTCACACACTTTAAATTTGAACAGGAAATCTTGAAAACAATCTTCTCTCAAGCTAATGGCTACATTCCACAAATTGGCTTGAAGCTGTGAAATTCTGTTTAAGATCTGGTTTTGTTCACACTGTGCACCGTGCATGGTGAGGCCTACCAAACAAGCTTATTTAGCCACAGTAACATAGTGCAAGACAAAAATACACTGCGGTCATTAATGTTTGTGGATCTGCAGATGGTAGTGTGTGAAAGGGTTTTGTAGTTTGACCAACTGGGCATGACTCACTGTGGCTTTACCCCCGCCTCACGCTCATCTAGCAACAAAGACTCTTCTTTGGAAATGTTAAAAGCTTTTTGGGAAACTAGGAAATCACTTACTGACACAGCAGGAGGAGGAGTGAGTGCAGCAGTAAAATTAATTACTCAATAGCTCTCGGAAAGCACCAAAACTCCCAGATTTTTTGTCTTCTTAAGTCTAGGGAGAATCTCAAAGAAATACGTTTTTTCACATGTTATCATATTATAGTTTATAACAAAAATGAAGCCACAACACAAGACAAACTCCTTAGAAACATTTTAAGACATTAAAAGGATCATTTCTTTACATTTGTGGCTATGGAGGAGACTAATATGTTTTCACAAAAATGGCATGAGATCAATGTCACATACTTGTGTTTGGAGGATATTATATGCTGTTTTTCTCTACCTGAAGGAAGCCTTTTCATCACAGACAAATTCAGCACGTGCTAAAAAAGAATTAAAGTACTTCCTTAATTTAATGGTATCACATTAGGCTCAACTTTTCAACCAGAAGCTCGCCTATAATTGATTCAAAAATGTCTTCTTAAAATTATTCAGTGCAGTAAAGTATGTGTTAGAATAAATATCCATTAAGCAAATAGTACAATGTATAAAACAAAGAACTAAAATGTGTATTTTTATTAAAAAACACATTATTCATACCCCAAACAAACAGCTTGGTCTCATTTATAACTGACTTGTTCAGGATCTCTTGCTGTCACTGAGTAGCATTGTTTTTCAATGCGAGGGGTTAAAGAGTGTATTTTATGAACACTTAATTACCACTTTGTTAGATACACCTGTTCACCTGCTTGTAAAGAAAATATCTATACAGCCAATCAAATGGCAGCACCTCAATGCATGTAGGCACATAGTCATGGTCAAGATGACCATCTGAAGCTCAAAGCGAGCGTCAGAATAGGAAGGAAAGGTGGTTTAAGTGAGTTTGGTACTGACATGTTTACTGGTGTTAGACGCGCTGGTCTGAGGCTTTCAGAAACTGTTGATCTACTGAAATTTTCCCACATAGCCATTACTAGGGTTTGCTGATGAGAGGAAAATGGCCAAGCTACATCGAGCTGGTAGGAGGGCAACAGTAATAATCAGTTGTTACAACCTAGGTATGCAGATGAACATCTCTGAATGGACAATGTGTTGAACCTTGAAGGAGGTGAAAGCATGGATCCATGCTATCTTGTATGAACATTTCAGGCTAGTGGTGGTGGTGGTGGAAGGGTGTAGGGGGCATTTTCTTTGCAAATTTTGGGCCCTTTAGTATGACCCTACCTATGTTGTTGCTGACTGTGTCCATCCCTTTTTGATCAGTGTAGCCATCTCCTGATGGCTGCAAGATAACGGGCTATGTCACAAAGCTAAAAAAAAATCAAAGGTGATCTCAAAATGGTTTGGTGAACACAACAGTGAGTTCATTGTACTCGAACGGCCTCCACAGTCACCAGATCTCAATACAACCCATACTAAGAAGCTATGGGATGTGGTGGAACAGTAGATTCACGCAGTTATGGTATCAAGTCAATATGGGTGAGAATCTCTAAGGAAGGAAGGATTAAGGCCGTTTAAAAGGCAAAAGTAGGTCTGACATGGTGTATCGTGAGGGCATGATCTTTTTCTAAAACCAAGTACATTAGTTGCCTAGATCTAACCAAACAATGAGTGAAAATCTCGAAGTCCAAAATAAAATGAAAGAAAAAAAAAGACATACTCCAATTTCTTATCTTTTGTGTCAGGGTATCACAAAGATGTCATGTTTGTACTCATTCCACATGGAGTTCAAATTCAAATGAACTGTGTCATTAAAATTTAGCTTTAGCAGGAAGAGAATGTGTGATTCATAGAGGCTTTATAGTGTCAACCCAAACTTCTGCAAAAGTGCAAATCGGATCAATCCATCATGAAGGTTTCTTTTTGTAATTTTTCATTAAAAAGCATGTATTGGTCTATGTATTCTCTATAAACAGACACGTGTCTACTTATTTTTTATAGTCTCCTTGTAGTCCAGATACTACAGCCCTACAGAGGGTCTGAGCACAGTCTGGTTTTATGCAGGTAAACATGGAGTCAACAGCATAAGATGAGCTGCATTTACCTAAATGCAGTTTAAAAACCATCAGCTGCCAATTAATGATAGTTTAGCTTTTTGCTAGTTCTTAAAAACGTATTTGCATTTTGTAAACAATGCAAGCAATGATCAGCAGACGAAACAGGAAGTCTTGGCCTGGATACTACACAATATAAAGCGCCTTGAGGCGACTGTTGTTGTGATTTGGCGCTATATAAATAAAATTGAATTGAATTGAATTGATACATGCAAACCTCAAAATATTGGTTTCCAATTGGTTGTCTGTTTTTCACCCAGCAGCAAGTCTTAAGATGAGACTGTGAGCACCTTGGATGCTAAGTGCTAAGTAAGATCAAGTTTGAAGAAGTAACCCTAAAATTTGCATTAGTAATACTGCTATTCTGTCCTCAGACATAAAAATCAAGAAAAGCATCCCCTGAGTAGTTGCGGTACATGATGAGGTGCAGGACAGGGGGGCACACAGGAGAAATTGCAGCACTGGATTGAGTTTGAGAGCTGTCTTGTCAGTGAATTTGCCTGAAACTTTACGGCTTGTGTGTGGAGAAACAGGCAGCAGCATACTCTCCGGCCTATATACACACAGACACACACACCTTTCAGCACAGGATTTTTCGGCTGTGCCGCTTGAATGTACAAACCCCCCTCCACCTCCACCCCTGCTCCAAATACTGTCCCCTCTCTGCGCTCTGAGAATCTTTTCTGGAGTAGGGATGGACGTTTTTCCCTTCTCTCTTCTTTTCTTTTTATTTCTGGAAAAAATGTTTTGCTTTTCTCTACTTTTTGAAAGCATCCCTTTTCAGTGTCTTTTGCCTTGAACCTGATAGAGGTCCTGCTCTGTCTCACTTCTTTTTCCTGCCAGCACCTTGGTTTTTTAATTTTATTATTTATTTATTTATTTTTTGTCATTTTAGGTCTCCTTCACTTTCACCCTTCTGATCCTCCATTCCTTCCCCCTTCTCACTGATCCCCACTCACATAACTCCAACTCGCTCCCTTCAGCATGTTGATGATGCACGGTCTTATTTGTCGTGCCGACTGACTGACAAACCACAAATGCGCCAATCTTGGGGTGGGCGGGCACAACCGAGGGGCCTCATTTATTAAAATTATACTTTGGTTTCTATTCGATTCTGCATAGTGCATCCGAGATGACTCAAAAAGAAATGGAAGTCATTTCTCGGGGGGTGATAGAATTGTTTTTTATCTTTTCACTTATCGACACAACCTGCAGACTTTTCTCACCTGAATTAATTTTTCATCAATCTCACCTTTAGCTCAAACTTTGGATCCTTTTAATAAATGGGGCCCACTAGAAAAGCTTTTCTATTTTTTTCTGCTGGAATGTTATCAATTTCTACTGTATTGTTGAAGCAGTGGTATGAAACAGCACTGGATTCCCATACTGACTCATGTATTGTTTTGCAGTTGCACACCTAAACTGTAGTGTCAGAATAATAAACATCTGTCTGGGATACTCTCACTGGGCTTCCTGTCTGTTTCTCTGTTTTCAGTGAGAGCTGCCTTTGCGCTCAACTACCAAAACGAGCATTAATGAATCAATGATCTTTTCTTTTTTTAAACCTAAAAGGAGTTTAAAGAACCTTATTGAGCTGTGGTGGCTAAAAGAATAAAAAAGATCAATTCTTTTTTTCTACAACTGTTTGAATGTCTTTTTACCCATGTTTAAGTCAAAGCCAGTTTCCCACTACTTTAGCAAGACTGCAAAAAAGCAAAAATCAGACAGATTTCACGAAAAGAGGGGTGGGATGAGAAAAGGAATAAAAATATGATTAAAATACACTTTGTGGATAAAAGTTCTGGGCCACCTACTGTACACATACACATACTGTATGAGGCGTGTATGCACTACACTCACTTTATGTAAGTTTACGTGCTCTGAGTTGCTATGGTTTCTAAAGACTTCCATTTCCATATCTGTGGCGAAGGTGTGGTCCCCGGCTCAGCTGCAGGGGAGGGGTGGTGCAGTGTGCTTAAGGGGCGGAGCCAGGCAGGAGCTGACAAACTCTCTACTGTTTCTAGTGACGCTGGAGTGGAGAGGAAGGAGGTCAGAACGTGTGCACAACGCCGGGGAAGAGCAGCAGTGGGACGTGTGTGTGTGCAGAACCCATGAAAGTACTTTGCTGTGTGGCAAGGAATAAAGAAACATTCCGTGAACACTTTGTGTGTGGGGTCCAGTCTTTCTACAATATCATTTACAGCTGATCGTGGAATATGAAGGACAAAAGAAATTTCACCAAGCTGCATGGCTAGGTGATTTTATGTTATGTTTTTGGTAGCATTCATATGTGTGTGTGTCATTCTGTTTGTAAATACAATGGTTCAAAAGGTTTTGAATGAATTCTGATAAAACTTTGTATGGGCCATGTTAACAATCTATTAAAATTTGGTTCACGTCCATCAAGATCAACTTAATGATTTATTGGACGAAAATTTGACAAAAAGGCTTCATAACGTAGAAACAATGATTCATGTCATATTTGACCTTTGACCTCCTTCAAGGTCAATCGATTCATCTGAAGGCTAAAGTGAAAATAATGCCGTACAGAGCCATTTTAATATAAATTGTCTTTGACAACATATAGGCATATAGAGAGTAATATATGGGAATTCTAAATATCCCATTATTTTTTATTATGACTTTGTTATGTGCATTACAATCACAAGTTATAACCATTGAGATACATAACAATTTGAATACATGTACATCCATCCATCTTCTTCCGCTTATCCGGGGCCGGGTCGCGGGGGAAGCAGCCTAAGCAGAGAAGCCCAGAACTCCCTCTCCCCAGCCACCTCCTCCAGTTTGTCCGGGGGAACGCCAAGGCCCCGGGGCCTCCTCCCGGTGGAACATCCCCAGAACACTTCACCCAGGAGGCATCCTTATCAGGGGCCCGAAGCACCTTGAATACAATGTTCCTGAATAAGTATATTTTTTGGTAACCAAAATAAAGTTTTGATCAAAAACTTTTTCACTTGATGTTTATTACAAAGCATTGAAAGGAGTTTTACTAAACAATGAAATGAATACTACACATGTACTATACCCACATAAATAAATAAAAACTTTTTTTTTTAAATCGCTCTACTTAAAATTATGTTAAGTATATTAAAATGGGTTTCAACGGGGCAAATAACAAAAGCTTGCACTTAGACTTGTTTTTAAAGTAAGTTTAAATAGTACAAAGAAAACTAAATGAATATATAGAAAATACAACACTGCCCAGAGAGCGAGCTGCCTTGGTGGAGGTTTGCACCCTCAGAGTGCTTCTTGTTTACACCTGTGACAGTGATAAAAACACTTGAATTCAAAGATTTAAAGGTGTCTCCCAATACTAGTGTATGTTAGCTGAAGTGGCTCTTTGAATGGAAGCTTCAGTATCAAAGCACAAATCAATTTCCTGATTCCAATCACTTCTTGTAGTTCAGTTCAAAGTTTCCTGCTCACTGACCGTAGACTTCATATGCTTTTTTCCTCAGCTCAGATTTTTGAACTGCTGTTTCAAAGTATTTCAGTATGAACAACAAAGTGAACGCATTGTTCATTCGGCTTAATGGACATTAATGATTCTGACTCATTGTGTTCAGTGTTGTCTCTTCAAGCTGTTGCTTTCATTTCAGCACAAACATCTGCTGACCGATAGCACTGCTCATAGGCTTAACAACTCAGCAGCCCCTTGTTTATGACTAAGCTGTCAGCTTATGATTGTTGCTGTAGCATTCCCTGTCTTTTAATAGTCTATCAATGAGGAAGTCACGTACTGTGAATCACCACTGAGATGGAAATTTCGCTCTCAGTTGCCAGATAGAAGCTCTGTTGCTTATTGCCAGTAATCATAATGATTCACTATAGTTCACTTTGAAAAGTTATTGGTAGAATTATTCATTCATGTGGAGAACACCTGTAACACTTGGCATGCTACTTCCACATGCCAGTCAAACTGTTGGCAGTATTATGTGTGCATCACTTGCATGCACATAAACAAAGCATGCAGTGAAGATACCGGACACAAATCTGGCTCCTGGTTCCTTTAACAAACACAGAAAAGAAGTGTACTTTGGGCAACACAGTGCACATATCCATTGGCTTTCCTGCGTTACCTCTAAACTGGCCCTATCAAAACAGATAGCACAACTAGAGGTCAAAGACTATCATCCTAAAGCTATGATTGAACAGTTACTGCTCAGGGGAGATGTTTAGCAAATGAATGGATTTATAGATGTTATGTTCACTTGAGATCTATTTAGGAACAGATCTTATTAGATCGTTATCTGTTCCTTCTTTGTAGATACTAAAACAACGCAGATAACTTTAAATCTCACCCAGAACTCTACTTATCAACTTGGAAGCGTTACCCTGAGAAAACACCAGCTGCTCGCACCCTCTTAAGACAATGCTGGCGATTCCCACCAGATGCATCCCAGAAGCAGCTCTATAATAAAAAACACAAACAAAATAACACACAAAATAAAAACCAAAACCAAAACTGAAGCCACATAATGCTACACAGAGAAGATAAGGAAGGTGAGAAATCAGACACACTCCACATTGAACATTCTGCTTCTGAAATCCTCCTTGTCTCATTTTAAAGCCACGCAAAGGATGGAACAAAACCGTGTCAGATATGTGACATCAAAGACACGCACCTAGATTATTCCTGAGGTTTAACTACAACTTCACCTGAAGTTTTTCCACATTGTGAAGAAATGGTGCTGTAGAGATCCAGAACCTTATGCTTTTTGGTCAATACTATAAAAAATAAAGAGAAAAGGTCTT
>VUQG01033158.1:0-10008 GCA_015106755.1 Etia nguti | reverse complement strand
CTCTTTATGTTTTTTTTTTTTTTTTTTTTTTTTTTTCCCCCCCCCCTTTTTTTTTTTTTCCTTTTTCCTTTTCCTGTGTCTTGGATTTGGGTCCTCTGGAGCATATCCCAACAAAGGTGCTCCTACAGGACCTGAGCTAAGGACACACCTGCACATTTTATTAGTTCATTCATCATTTTTGTGGTTTAGATCATTATAGTGCTTGCAGGGAACAGCAGTAACCTGATAACACATATGTGAATCATACATACAGGAGCATGACAAATTAATCATGGCTCAGTAAAAACTCGAAAGCTGAGTGTCCTCCTCTAATTTGAACTGTTTGCACTACTGTGATCGGAGCTTTTAAAAATGTATGACAATGGATGATATTAGGGCAATGGGTACCTCTGAGGCCTATTTAAAATAAATAAATAAAAATTTAAAAATGAAAAAGCCTTGTCTCCTGGGTTAAGCATTTCACAATACTCACACTACTGGATTGGCTTGCTGCTGCAAGTTTTCCTCATGCTAATTTGTTCAGCTTTTCTTTGGTGACACAGATGGAAAATATGCTTTTATCATGCAAGTTTATGCAGTGAATATTTACCCATAGCCATGTCATGACTGTCATACAACTGCATGATCGTTAAAATTCAATTAGAAAGAAGTCACAAAATGTTAACAGCTGCAATCTGTTTGCAATAAGCTCTCAGTGTTCTGAGACTTTAAAAACATAAATGAAAAAAGAAAACAGTTTGGAAGTCATTAAGACTTCCCTGTTGAATCACAGAAATAGGAAGATTTTAGTTTTGGGATTGTACTTTACTGGAATGACTAAAGGCTGAATTTTGCATAAGGTGGTACATAAGGTGGCCCAGTACCTACTGTGTACCAGTAAAGCTTGTCCCCAACCCATTCCATCCTAGCTGGGCTGTGCTTATATTGTATTTAACATTATGGGCCCTCACTACCCTTCAGTTTGTGTATTTAGCTCCAAAGCTGAACAAAACATTTCAGTTCTGCCTCCCTAGCCCACATCTCCTTCTCACTCACTTACTCACTCACACTTTAACACAACCCAGAGGAGTATCTGATTTATTTCACCTTGTGGCTTATGTGATTGTTTTATGCCTTATTAATGATTTACCACAGTGATTTTCAATTGTGCTGTATAGACACAGTTCACACTTGAGAACCATTTGAGTTTCATTCTCAGCTACCGGTTTGTGCCTGAGCCTACGTCTAAAACTAGGCTAAGGTGCAGTTTATTAAATTATTGAACCTGTATTTAACGGGCTCTCCTGAAGAACACCCTACAGACCAAAATATTACTTCTGTGAGAATGCTTTAAGAGAGAACTATAATGACCGAAGGGTTACAGATGGGTAACAGACTGGGTAAAAGTCTTGAACCACCTCGATTTCTTTATTTGGTTTCCAAGAAACCAGAATTTCTTGTATTTTTAAAAAAATAATTAATTAGTTTTCAAGGTTTTCTGAAATAATTTTAAAGAGTTTTTCTCTGGAAAACTTCTGTTTTTTTATTCATTATCAGTCCAATCCTTGTACCCCACACTTTTCAGAGACTTAAATAGACTAGACTGTGGAGTCCTGGCCTGACAAGTTAGATCATCTGTTTTGTGCGATCCGCTTAGCCAGAGGTTGTTTGGTTTCCCAAATCATGATTTGTATAAATCATGTCAATCCTCCTGGCACTTAACAGCTTACACTACATTACTCTGTTTTTGTTGGGGGATCCGATCCTTGGGATGGACAAATTTTTGTCGCAGTGTGTTTTGGGGTTTAAAAGCCAGAGACGTGGTGTTTAGAAAAAATGCGTCTCAACTGTTCCAATACTCCTGACACATAAGGGCTCACTAAGGGTTTTTGCCTAAGCAGTTGTCCTTCTCTCCTGGATCGCCTTGAGCTTTCTTTGGGTGCCTTCCCAGCTTTGACAAATGTCCAGCTGGGATAACCACATTTACTCAGGGCCTTCTTGATGTTCTTCTACTTCCCTGGCCGCTGTGGGGATGGCGTTCCCTCTATGTTGTAGCGTCCTGATGACACCCAGTTTGTGCTCGAGTGGATGATGAGAGTCAAACCTTAAATACTGATCTGTATGGGTAGGTTTACGTTACACATCAACTTTTAAACGATGGAAATCCCACAGTCTAAGAAGGCTAACCTTCCACTTTTCATATCCTCCCTGGTGAGTTTGATGTGTTGGTCCACTGAGTTAATGTGATCCGTGAATTGTGGTACATTCTGAGATTTAATTTTTACCCAGGTGTCATCCACATACCTGAGCCAATGACTTGGTGATGTTCCAGGGTAAGGTAACAAAGACCCTTTTTCCACAATGTGTGAAACTGGTGAACCCATGGCACACCCATGTTTCTGCCTGTAGAACTAACCCTTGTATGTGAAATAGCTGGAATGAATACACAGCTCCAAGAGCGAACACACTTGGTCAGTGCTGAGAAGGGTTCTGTTGCTGGGACACAAGTGATGTAACATCGTACGAGACCATTGTTTCATCTGCCTCCATAATGACATCTCTCACCTTCTCAACAAAATCCAAAGTGTTCTGGATGTTCCTTATTGTTTTTCATTGTGCAAAGGTACTGTTTATAAGATTGGGGAAACCTGCAGTCAGCTGAGACTGAAGAAGTCACTTAGATGAGTGATGAAATAATTCTTCCACTGAAAACGCTATGTCCAGATGAACAGAATCAACTTTTGGGGATTTACTTACCTGGATGATTGAATGGCCTTAGTGGATGCACTGTCATGGTTTGGGTATGCATTTTATCAAGTGGGCTTGGCGATCTTGTTAAAATTGATGGAATTATGAACCCAGAAAATTAACGTCAGATTTTGATCCCCTATGTAATATTACCTGGAAAATGTCTGGCAATTATTTTGTCAGCATTACAATGATCCTAAACATGCTGCCAGTGGAGTAGAAGCATGCAGTACTTGGATAGGAAAACACAGAGTGGAATACTATTTGTCATGGATTGGCCTCTCCAGAACCTGGACCTCAACCTTACTGAAGCAGTTTGGGATCATTTTAACAAGTAATGGAAGACACGTTGAGAACCATTCCTGAAGACTACTCAGAGAAATTGTGTTGAAGAAAAAAGATGGTCGTGCCAAATATTGACTTTCATGTTTGTTAGATTTGTAAAAACTTTTTTGCCTGCTGTGCTGTAGTTCCTTGTATGCTTGGAAATATTTCAACTGCTGCACCTATTTCCCATTTTTCTCAAAAAATCTAAAGAAATGAGGGGTGGCTTGAGACTTTTGCACAGTACTGCATTCATTTGCCTGTGAGCGTGTATACCTGGCATTTAATCAAATGTCAGATATTTGGTCATTAAGCATCGCACAAGCCATGGTGATGCCACATGAAAAGGTAAGGGATTACCCAAGAGATTGTTGTTCATCTTGAGGGCAAATTTACATGTCTACCAAATGACAGCCCATATAATAGTTAGCAAATAATATCAAGCAAAAACAAAATGGTAGCAACAGGATCATCGAGTAATTAGGGAACATCAGTAACAAATTTCATAGCAATTATGCCAGTATTTTCAAAGGTATTTAGGTTGGTCCAGAGCTGTATACTATCCAACATACTGACAGTGCCATCCCTGGAGCCATGTTGTTAGTGTAGCTAATGATGCACAAAAGGATTAAAAAGTAAAGTCCCAGCAAGTTTGTTAATTTTCACTTTGTAAGTTCTTGTTATCAGTTGTGTCATATTCCTCACAGGAAATAATGTTTGATAGTCCTAGGCTTTGATGCTGGTACCCCAGACAATATCATATTTAATCTGTTGATCTGTAACTCTGTGAGCTACCATAGTGAGACACAGGTGGCCAAGCTGTCTTTTTCACACTGTGCCACAGTGTGAAAAAAACCTCTAGATATTACCCACCTATTAGTCTCTTTAGAAACCTATACTGTTGTCCAACTAACTAGAATATTATAGCTGTCTGACTATTAGATGATTTTAAGCAGCTAAAATGGGTGATTTTCCATATATAAGACAATATATATGGCCTTCCATATATAAGGCCTTGTGTTTAAACAATTTATCACAGACTGACTTAAAACACATGACATAAAAAGTACCACAATACTGCATGGAATTTGGTTATGGCTTATTTCACAATAAAGTCATGAATAAATATAAACCTCTCTGGAGCATCTACAGAATTCTATTCTATTCTACAAATTTTCCCTCACCTAAATGAGAGCTATGGACTGGGAATGTCGCATAGAGCTAGAAGCTGGGATCATTACACACTATCATGGGAAAGCACTGTCTGAATAACTCTACTTTTACTAACGGCTATGATGATAAATAGATATAGAAAGCCTCAGGCCCTGATAAATATAGCGGGATGGCTGAAGTGCTGCATTACAGATCTCTTAATCTGCTATCACCTTTGTCTACCACAGGGGGAAAAATAGAGTAGTTTCATAGATTTTATAAAGGGAGAAGCTTGAGAGGAAGTGGAAATATATAGAAATTGTCAATGCTGAGGGTTAAAGAGCTTTAAATGGCCCTCTTTTTAACTAGACAAATCATTGCAGGAGTTTGCTTCACTGCAGCTTTTTTTTTCTTTTATCGTCCCTTCTTCGCGTCACCTTGCCACCATCACCTTCTTTATTCCTCTGTTCATCTCTAATTGTGTGTGTGCACCTTGCACAACTCACCCCTGATTGATGGACAGCAGACCCCCTACTGTCATGCATGTTAAGCCCATTAAAGCAAGTAGTCACCCGCTGCTCTTTAGGTGCTGAGCTGTCTGCACACACTAGGCTACTGTTTATTGCTCTTAAATGCATGTGCACACGTGCATTATTTGCTCGGACACTTATCATTCTTTTCTGACTCTTACAGTGACATGTCACAGTACTTCCCCTATGAAAAATATGTAAGATATGAAAGAACACTTAAAGTATTCTGCTAGCTACAATTTGTGTGGAAAAAAAAAAAAGAATCCAGTAATATATCCTGTGACTGTTTTTCACAGAATTGAAATTTGGGTTATATGAACAGTAAGATAGAAGCCACTTTTTTCTTAAAAAAATGAAAAAAAAAAAAAAATTGTGAGTGTGTTAAACATACATTGTGGGGTTTGTCAGTCACCTTTGCTGTCTTTTACTATTACTTTTTTAAAACCCCCAAACCAGCTTAGGAATAAGCTGGTTAACATTAGCTAAAATGCATATCACTTAACTTTAAAGACTAGCTGCATCACTTAAATATCCTCCAATGGTTGCCAAAATGTAGAAAAAAAGAGACTGATACAGCATTTATTGCAGTACAGTAGCTATATCAAGTATGATATGGGTAAGAATAAGCTTCCACTATTTTTAGCTTAGATTATCTTAGCACAGATCCTCAAACCAGCAACAAATATCAAGGTTTTTATTAAAAAGGACTAAACTCAAAGAGACAAGTTTAATAACACTTCACTAATCCCGTATTAAATTGCTTCTTCTGCATTTAACCCATTCCCTCAGTGAAGCAGTGGACAGCTATGAACCCAGCGCCCAGGGAGCAGTGTGTAGAGACGGTACCTTACTCAAGGGTACCTAGGTAGCCGTTTGGTGGATTTGAACCCCCAACCTTCCAATCATGGGGCGAACACGCTACCTACTGAGCCATCCCTGCACCATCCTAGTGTGTTTAAAGGTAAGCATCTGCTGCCAGCAGATACCTGCTACTTACTAGTAGTGCAAAGAAAACACCAAGCTTAGCTAACACAAGCAGAAGTTGCCACTTAAGCTCTAGCTTACTGATGGAGCTTATACTTATACTGCTGAGTGGCTGATTGTTGAATGCATATAGCTCTCCAATCAGGAGAGATGGGCAGCAGGTGAGCTACTCAATGAGAAAGACACACCAACACAACACACAGACCTGCTAGAGCCGTAACAGCCCGTCTCATAAAAACAAACAGAAGTTTGTTAATGAGGGTCCTATGCTACAAAAAACAAAAAAAACAAACAACTGAACCAGTGTATCATAAGTCAAGATGAACTAGAATCCACTTAGCATACACCATACCAATGGTTTTGAGAGCCTCTAGGAAATTCCTAATATCTTTTCCATAGGTCCAGCTCATTGAAATTGCGATCACTGAAATTGCGATCTAAGAGTGTCAAAGAAGTGTTTCATGCGGGTTTCAACGCCGTTACAAGTCTTGGCGTTGTAACGGCGTTCTGGCGAGGAAGGTGCGGCTAGTAGGTCCAGCGGGCATGTGGGGTGGAGGTTAACCAGACAACTCAGAGGCCAGTTAGACAGAACAACAGACCTTTATTTGGCGTTAACAGAACAAGACCATACACGCCAGGTCTCCACAGCTCTACCATATTCATACATACATGTGCTGGGGTTAGGTAGTTGCTGGCGCCAGCCTGTTACAATGGTACAGTCTCTCTAAGCAGATACACGGAGAGCAGCATGCTCGGCTGTAATGGCTGCCGCTGCACTCACACTAGGAGACTCTCCAGCTACAACAATAATAGGACGACACCCCCTAGCGGTGCTATACCATAATAAGGGTTGTTACAGCCTCAACACATGTGTGTGACACCATAGAACACTAGTAGGCCTAGCTGGGCCACTTGTTACCCCTCTCACCTGTGGCTTCTTTGTTCTACTGATGTGGCTGGCAATTGTTTGTGGCAGGAGAGTGTACACTATGTTAGAATGGGGCAGTAGGAGGTGACAGCATCAGGGGCTAAGATGTTGAGACATGTCCAAAACAGATTGTCAGCCCACAAGACTGCTGTCCGTCAGTCTGACACCCATAACTAACAATTTTTCTTAAATGTAACTTTTTAAGCCGGTTGGGAACAAAAACATGCTGCTTGTGTTTTAGTTTCTCACAATCTGCAACATCATGTCCAGGTTTGTGACAGAAGACCAACAATTTCTTCACCCTGGGTCTCAAAACTAGCCAAAGGTGGCTCTGTGGCTGGAGTATCACTAATTCTATGGCGTGGATCAGACTGGGGAAGAGATCATATGCTGCAACTTTTATACTGTGAGCCAAGACATATTCAACTGCCAACATGGTAGTCTGCTGCAAGGTAGATACCCTCTGTTTATTTAGATACATTGTAATGCACTCTGGTACAGAATTTTTAAACTCCTCCACTAGCACGAGTTCTCTCACTGTGGCGAAGTCAGTAGCCCTGGATACAGAGCAGAAAGCCTTCTCTTCTTTCTGGCAAAGTCTGTGTACGTTTGTTTTTCTGAGAACCCTGAAACACTGCCTATTGGCCTGCTGTGCAAGTCCATATACTTGTAAAATAGCACTCTAAAACATTTCATAAGAGAGACTTTCCTCAATAGACAGGGCATAACAAATCTCCTGAGCCTGACCTGTCAACCTTAACTGTAGCATTATACCACAAACATCCTGTGGCCAATGTAGCACACTAGCTATACACTCGAACATGACAAAGTAAGTATCAACATCGGTCTCTGAAAATACAGGAACCAATCAGTTGTTCTTATTGAAGTCAAATAGTGAAAAAGGAAACTGGTGCTTCAGTGGTTACTAGAACAACTGAAGCAATAGAACTTTGGAGTTCTAATTGGGATAATTTAATTGTGGTTTCTGCCTCTAACTTTTCAACTCCATCTCAACTCTCCCCATGTCTGCTTCCAAACACTTAAGCTCCAACTCCCTCTTGAGTTTGAACTTCCTCTCATGCTCCTACTTCTCTATCTGAAGACGCGCTAGATGCACCCCAGTCTAGCATCCAGCATATAGTTAGGAGAATATTCTACAGACAGTGGGTCAAACTGGGACAGCGTTATGGCTTCTCTACTACTGGACTTACACCGTAAACAAAGCACTACAAACCACACCCAAGGCAGCTAAGCTAGCACTTTTACCCTGCTAATGCTCATTAGCAGAATAACCACACTGAAAAACAGCTGCAAACACAAAACTTCTCCCCAGAACTACCCAGCCGAAGCTGAAGCTACTCATCTTCTGGAGTATACCAGGCTTGAGGCGACTTTTATAAGCATGTAATAAGCATTCTTTCAAATTCCAGACAAGCCCCCAAATAGTTACATCCCCAAATTGGAGGTCTTATTAACATAAAGAGACAACAACACTGTTATATCAATCACCAATCAAAAGAAAAATCACAACAAATATTCACCTATCTAAAGAAATGGAAAACACAGCCAACAACTAAAATGCACTTCAGTGGCCCACATGCTCACACTAATCACTGACTACACACACAGACCTGCCAGAGCCGAAACAGTGCTTTATACTGTAAGATAAAGATCCTACAATATTGGAAAAAACCTCAGCAATCTAGCAACCCCCTATAGCAAGCGGTCTGCAACTGTGGGATGTACAAAGTTAATGAAATTGTGCTTCAAAATCGGTTTAGTTAAAAAAGAGATTATTTCTCTTTTACTTAAATACAGTGTAGTGATAAGTACGATGACATTGAAAAGATGGTGGAGAAAGCTTCATCTTGTCAAACTTGGAAGAGTTGATTAGTGCAAAATGAAATGGCTAGCAATGGTCACATGCAAGGATACCAATGGTTACACCCTCATGCAATTAAGAGGATATGTCATAACACAACACACAATAAGATAGCTAATCCATTTATTTCACTCACTCATCTGCACAAAACATTTTGCAGAGGTTATAGGTGCCACGGCAGTTGTTTGACTTGAAACTACAACTATCTCCACATTTTAACTTTTTTACTCAAAATAGTGTTTCAAGTTTTTTGTTGAAATAGTACTTCAACTTTTTTTCTCAAAATACTATTTCGAGTTTGATTTTGAAATTTCTACTTTATTCTCAAAATGGACACTTTTTTTCTTAATGTGCCCCTAATACTCCATTAAAAAACACAGAGTAAGGGAGACAAAAATGCCAGGTTGCAACTGTAGATAAACATGAAGTGAGTGAAAAGTAGTGAGTGGAGAAGACGTGCTTCTTGCAGTCTTGCAGCAGTCCGAACCTAACTGAGCATTAAAACTAAGGGATACTTCAGGGTTACCTCATCCAGCACTAACTATAATTTTTTTTCACACTGGAAAATTTAGAGTCTACTCTAAACAGTAGAGAGGGTGTCGGTCTCCCAGATCCAAACTGAAAGGCCTGATTATTTAAGACCTTTCATGTGTGTGTGAATTCGGCATTTCAAGAATTTTAGAAATAAGAGGAAAGCTGAAGACTGGTCTATTATCCACTAAGACTACTGTGTGAAGCAAAGGCTTTCTTTAAAGATCTGTTTTAATTACAACCACCTTGAAAGGTGTTGGTAGGCAGATTTGTTTTTCAGTCTTTGGGCAGAGCCAGGTTATCTTTTTCTCCCTTCTTGTGTAAAGCTGACAATTTACTGGCTGCACCTTTACATTCATTAGGTTACCTAGTAATGACTATGCTAATCATATCGTATAAAATGTCATGGGAGCTGATGTTTCAGCTGACAACTGAGAGTAGTAGTTTAAATGAGTTCTCTCTCTCTCTCTCTCTCTCTCTCTCTCTCTCTCTCTCTCTTTCTCTCTCGCTCCATACACATACATATATATATATTCCATCTGGGATTAATACAGTTTCTCTGATTCTGATTGTTGGAAACCCAAACAAAACACGCAATAAGATGCTCTAAATTAAGCGTCCTGTTAATGTTGGTGGCGTCAGTTACACAACGGACCCAGAGCCAGCAGTGCATGGGCAGGAATGAATTTCCGACACCACTTCATAAGAACAATGGGATGGGCGAAACTTCAGTATCTTCGATCTACTATTGCTGTGTGATTTTTATTACTATTAATGAAGGATACTCGCCACCGAGCTAACATTATTAGCTGGCGTTAGCTGAGGTTAGTTCATAGACTGCAGACTGTTAGGCAGTTTCTCAATGCTCATCTATGCAAGTCCGTACTCGCATTTTCGCTGGTCCGGACTTCGTAAGTTCACACGGGAGTCCAGACTTCCCGAGAATGCAG
>VUQG01033155.1:0-58093 GCA_015106755.1 Etia nguti | reverse complement strand
AGGAAAAAACTGACTTGGACAGAGTTAAAAAAGGACGATTTTCAGAAGCCAGGAGCAACTTGCCGTTAGGGATGTTCAGTGTCTCTGTGAATGCTAGGGTTGGGGTGGTGCATGCTGTGTGTGAGAGGCCTTGGGTTCAACTGTCAGTGCTTTCAATGTTCATTGTTTTATTATGCTATCATAATTATGAATAAATCATTCCATCTGAACAGTGTGGAAACACCTGCATAATTATATCCGTGTGTGTGTGAATGAGAGAGAGAAAGAGCATATTTTAACTGGAGGAGTGCTGTCTTACTGTACAAGCACCTTCCCACCTCCATGAATGTGTGGTTTTTGGATTTGGACAAGCGCCAAATTATAGGGTTAAAAATTAAACAAATGTTTAAATGCCAAAAACTGCAGTTCCTCTGTTGGCCACTAGAGGCTGGCTCCAAAGAGTAAATTCCACCAAACAAAATTTAACATGTTTACATCATAGTACAATAAAGCCACATAGTCACTGCGCTATTAATAGCTCTTAAAAAAGGAGCGGGGGGGGGGGCTCCACATCATGATCACAGTCCTTAGTGGTAATGGAGGTTATAGAAATATTACTAAATCCTGTGTTGGTTTCCTCGACTTTTGTGATTTCTTCTCCAGGCTGTATGAGATGTGTGAATCTATATTTAAATTACTTTTGGTTGCTGTTTTGCCGTTTTCCTTTTGTTTCTGCCGATAATGAGGAAATCCCTTGATCCCAATTAAAGGGACATTCAAATTCACACTCTGCTTTCTGCATTGTAATGCCCTTCAGTGAGTTGCGAAGTAAAGGGTTAAAGATGTCAAACAAGATGAAAAATACTTATTTTCCCTTGTAAAAGGAACAATATGAAAACACAAAAATAGAAAAGAGTTCTTTGATATAACCATTCAGCTCTTTACCTTTTTTGTGATGCAGATCAGAAAGCAAAACGACTGAACTAATGATCTAGAGGAGTGTTTTACATCTGCAGCTATAAATAATCCTCATGATCATTCTTTGATAGTACTGCTACAAACAGATGGGGCTTGTCATCAAGGTGTGAAGGAGTGTCAGCTGAGTTGTTCCCAGTGCTGCCCTCGCTGTGCCGCCTCTCCTCTTTGGAGAGGACCCACTTGTCCCCAGTACAGTGACTTGTAGGCTGAAACAGGACCAAGAGTTCAGTGGACTGGCCATCTGTGTGGTGCTTTCATTTGTAGCTCATTTGAATCTCATCTTTCTGCCTGCTTCTCCATCTTCTGCTGCAGCAGCAGCAAACAGTCGTTTGGGTCATATTTTCATGTGAATCCTATGAATTTTAATGGCAGTGACAGGGCGGTAACAATAGGCTGGTTACGTAAGCACGGCAGTTTGTGCTCGTGGCCAAGACTGTGCTGCTGTCAGGACTCATCGCGCCAGCTCCAATTTACCATCCTGCCATGGCTGCACAAGACGGGCCCTTTTGCTGAAGCCAACCCCGCAAAAAAAAAAATCCCAAAGTAGCTCATTGGTGAATATTACAGCTCATTAGGCAATTGGGGGAGGATTTCTAGATGTCATCTGACTGCCAAAAGTCACCACCAGGAGGCATCCTACAGTCTGAGATCCCAAGAGAGCTGAAAAGGAGCAGCACAGAGCTCTCAGCTGAGATTTAATTGCAGTGCTGAAGGAGGCACTCAAGATATCAAACGAGAGATTTTCTCAATTCATGTCAAAGGTCAGAAGCAGCTGCATCCTTTAATGGCGTTTAGATTCTTAATGAGACACCATTTGCTGTCGCAGCTCATCTGCTTTCACCTCATTATACCCTATTTGGTTTTTTTTTTTTCCTTTAATATTACAGTAAACTATTGTGTGATTATTAAAGTATATTTTAAAATGTAAAGCCCAGCTTGAAGTGTCACAGTGACAGGAGCTTGTGGTGATAGCAGTGACGGTTAATGCACGGCTCTCACATCTGGAAGCCTCAGTCTTTGGTTCACACTTAAGTAATCCTGACAACCGCACAGCTCCTCGTTCTTAGCAGGCACAAGCACGAGGGTTGATGTGTTAATCAGCTTTCGATAAGTTATGGATCTGTGCTACTGACAGCAACCAGGCACAACTCTACTGACAGTGTAATCTGATTACACCAACACAGTTTTTGGGAGGGAAGGATGAGGAAGATGCTCAGGGCTCTGCACATGTTTTTGTGCAGTTGGCATGTGCATTGTGTGGTCCCTCCCCCACACGTCAAGCTGGACCTGACAGACTTACATGCGTGACAGAATGAGGGTGAGGTGGGGGGTGTAACTTCACATACAGGCAGCACATGAACATTAAGCTGGTTTCGTGTGCTGTTTATGGGTTTCACGATGGAAGGGTTTTTCAAACCCCCGGTTTCGGTTGTATAGCTTGGATTACTCTGCAGTTTTTTTAATGAGTACTTTCACAGGGCCTGTATGCAGATGGGCCACCTCCGCTGTAGTTAACCTTTAATACCCTGGAGCAGCTGGAGGTTGCAAAATTTGCACATCAGTAGGCTGCACCATGACAGAAGTGAGTCATCGGTCTTCCAAAGGTTTCTCGGACTTTTCCCCTGCCAAGCACATGACATGACTTTAATAAAAAAAGCTAAACTTGGTCTGAACCAGACATTAATGACGCAGGTGTGTTTTGTTAACTTTGGAGTGAGCCAGGCTAAATTGAAGTAGCTGACTGATGCTTTAGGCTTCTTATTGGCACCCAGACATGACTGCTGTACAATTTTCTCATCTTAACTCTCAGCAAGAAAGTGTCTTAACCTAAATGTTGAACTGTTCCATTAAAGACGGTTGTCAGCGATGCAGCAGACTGTGGTGGGGGGATGCCCCTTAATTACTGACTCTAGGGGGTTTATTGTGCAGCTCAAGCACTGTCACCAAGTGTGGGAGTTCTTTATTTTCACACTGTTTTAGTGACAAGGAGCGGGCGTTGAGCTGACAGCTGATGAAGGAAATGATATTGACATTATCAGGCCAACATGTGGCTGGCTGTGTCAAATGTGGCCTCAGTGACAGAAATCTTTTCACATGGACACATCCCTTGGTCACATCATATGCCTTTTTCTGTCTGGCTTTGTGCCCCTCACCACTTCGCTAAAAAGCCTAAAAACATGCTGCTTCCTGCTGCAATTAGCTTCTATTTAGGGACTGACAAGGATGTTAACATTTCAAACACTGATAGCACTTTTCTGTCCTTGTGTGTCATGCTGTATTCTGGACCTTGTTCTGTATCACTGCAGAGTAGGGTCATGGTTGTTTTTAGCAGTCTGAATCACTCCCCTCTTGGCCATATGCAACATATGTTCTTTACTCCACTGCATGCTCTGTTTGCTGTGAGATCAGCAGTCATGTCTGCACTGTAAATGTTGACATTTTTCTTTGCATCTTTCAGTTTGTGTTACGTGTGGTACTGAAGCGTCATTTAATTCTCAGTCACATCAAGAGCTCATTGAATTGTTCATGTCTGAGTGCAGGAGGCATGAGATCAGAAACGGAACTACTCGTGAGCACAGCCAGCGAAAGCTCATGTACACCATGACAGAAGGGAGCGTGATCTCAGATGTCAGAGAGTGTCATCAGGACATCCTCTGCTTAAAGGAGAGCTCTTTAGCTATGAATTAACCCAGGCATAGAAAAAATTTGGTACAGAACGATGAGCAGACACATCAGTTAAACCCTTTAATCTTTAGATTTGTTTATTTCCCCATCTATTTGAAATGTATATTAATCGATAACCATAAATATTCATTGCCCTCTATGTAGAATGTGATGGTTTTTGGTAAAAGATCCCATTCTAAAAAAAAAAATTGATACTATATGGGTGGAAAAATTCAGTCCTTAGAGTGTGTGTAAACACAGAATATCAGTGTGTGTTGCAATGGTAGACGCCTTTATAAAAGTACCATAAGTTACAGGTCCAAAACACAAAGGGGTCAAAATCTTGCATATTTTAATTCACATTACTTATTTTTCTTGCACTATGATGCTCCGTAACTTCAGAAGTATTCTTAAAAAAAAAAAAAAGTTCACATTTTTTTTGAGGATCAATATCACGGGGTGTACATTCATGTGAAAAAGAGTTTTCACGGGGCTCTATGTAGACCTGTGAAAAATTAAGCACGCCCTTGCTGAATTAAGAAGGTAAAAAGCAGTCAGCCAGTCCTAATCAAATGCACTTGATCAATTAATCATTAGCAAGTGTGATCACCTTTTGGGGGGAAAAAAAAAAATCCCAGCAAATTCACCATAAGATGAAACGGAGCAAAGCACCAAGAAGTACCTGGAGAAGTACAGGGTTCAGTATGAGCACAGCGGCTCATTTTTCTAATCACAAATCCTGTCAAAATAATGACATTTCATGAATATATTCAAACTTAAATATTGTGAATGTAATAGAAACAGCACTGATGATTACCTTTTTACTAATCATGCAGCTTTAGGTCCTTCTAACAGTCAGATACAGTAAAAATGTTGTGAAAAGTTGGCTATCAAGGACGGGCAGCAGATGTGGCACATAAGGCTCATAGTCTCAGTCCCTACTGGCAGGAATTGACAGTAATCTCTGCCATGTTCTTCATATTACCATAGAGTTTTGGGCTGATATGAACATCATTATTTGGATAGTAATGATAGAGGTCCAATATAAAAGAGTTTGAATCTTAGTGTGACAGGCTGTTCAGTCGTCGTCATACTCTTGTCAGTTGAAAACCCCTAAAATGTCAACCTGCTGGTGGTGCTAGAGGAAAAGTCAGGATTTTAATCAGGATTAGTTCCACTTTCTGGGAACTGTGTCCATCCAGTGGTTGCTGAGATATTTCAGTTTGGACCAAAGTGCCTTTAAGACTGACAGGGACATTCACAGAGCCACACTTCTTCTATCATAGTGATGCAAAAGACAAGAGGTACAAGTGCCATCCAGATCACATTTTCACAGTAAACTCTGATATCATATTTATAAAGTCATCGGTGCCAAAGCATTTCCAGACTCTGATCTTTATCTTTTCAGTTTATAATGCAGCCTGGATGAAGGAGGTTGAGAGTCCTGGTGCTGTCCTGCTGCTAATCATAGCTCAGGCTGTGGGCCACATAGTGTTCTGGGGAGCTTGGTGTTTTTTCGGACAGATAACACACAGGATCTGGGTCCAACAGCGGACCTGGCGGGTGAGAGCGCAGCAGTTTTGCAATGACGGTCCAACGTGAACCACTGTGTGTCCTCTCATGTCTCATCGTCATTGTATCTCACTGTGGGACTCAGTGATGGCTCACAGACAGAGGGAGACTGTAGAAGGAGGATAACAACCACAATCAGAGGAGAGCTTTGCCTGCTGAGCTACATGAAAAACAGTCCCTGCTGCATGTAACGTAACACCGGCCTGCTTTCTGAGCCTCCTCTTTAAATAACCCAATGGTTGCCCTGCAGTGTTGGCTGACATGTTCATTTGACTTTGTGAAATATCAAGGTTCCCTGAGTCGCAGAGAACATGTTTTCTGCACCGCTTGTCAGCATGAATTTACATTTTGCTCTTGACATTTCACCTCCTCGTGCCCTGGGCCTGCGGCCTGCTGGTTATCAGCCATGGGGGGGAATGTGCCAACACACATCCCAACAAGAAGAGGGTGAAGGGCCTTCTGGCCCTTGTGAGGAGTCGTCATTATAATCTGTGGTAACGTTCCTACCTGTATTATTCTCTCTTCTGCTGTAAATCTGCAACGAATAAATGAGGAAAAGCATTAAATCTGCACAAAGATGGAACACAGTGTTACGATTAAAGCTGATAGGCGGAGAAAAAGGTACAATTTAGCAATTTAAATGCTCTTTTTAAAGCTGCTCCAATCAGTGTTTTCCTACAATGCATCAAATGAATGTAAGATATTTTACTCACCAAAACAATATGAAATTATCACTCAGCATTGCAGTGGTCTCTCAGCTCGTGGAGCATTTTAATGCATTTAAAGTCTCTACATCTTTTCAAAGCCTTTAAATTCATTGTTAAGTTTTGTCTTTTGTGGTTCACTGACGCTTTTTCTTTGACAAAAGTCAACCAACTAGTCAACACTGCTAAAGATTTAGATGTAGTAAATTTCAAGTAGACTACACTGAGCTGTAAATACAGAACTGTTAAGTCCTTCAAGTGAGTGGGTGAATTTAACTTTTTTTATACTCGGCCTTGGTTTATCCACCTGTTCTGGATTATCGGAACTTTTCACCTGCGTATTTGTTTAATTAAACAATTTGATTTAATTATATTTTTCCGAAGAACAAATAGTTCTGCAGAGGCAAGCATAAAGACTCGTGGAAATTTTAATGCATAAGTTTAAATACTTAACTTCGTTTTATTGGGATCATTACTTTGAATATGCTGTCTCAGGGCTTTGATTGTTGTAGATGTGTGGTCTCCAAGTTTAGCTAGCAACAGGTCGCCATGCCAAAGAGTCATGTAGCGATTAATTATTTCAAGAAATAAAAAAAAGAAGAGGAAGTATTTCGGTGGCTGTGCAGTTCTTTGAGCACAGGTTAAAAATGGCATTTTACAGTCTTACAGGATTTTTTTTTTTTTTTTTTCAATTAGCTAAAACTAAAATTACGTAATGTTCACTTTGACAGTTCACGTGACTCATCCTGTATGCGTTCCTAATTTAATTATGGCGCAACCCTCAAAAAAGAAAGTTATTGAACTTATCAGCTTTATCTAATTTTACTGAATGTTTTAAGCAATTGTTCCACAACCATTTTTGTAAGTAAACTAATTATATCTTAAAGTGTAAAATCTGCAGTCATTTATCCAGCCCTGCACTTTTGATAATTGATAATACGTTTGACTTAAATCAATCAGGGGTGTGTCCAAAGGGGGAGAGGGGCGGGTCTGACTGTGAAAGCACATGCTCACTGGCGAAATGTCAGTCACAAGTTTAGCCAATGAACATATCCTGAATAATCCTTCTATTTTTTTTTATTCAGTATGACCAGTATGAGTGACTGCTGAGACCATAACTCAGCTGGAGAGTCACAAAACTGTCCGTACACTTCTTTACTTATAGAAGTCTATTCAAACCACAGCTTTTGCCCCCTGTGGCCATTATAAAGAATGCAGGTTTTAAGCGCTTCTGTGCTGGCTTCATTTTTCAGACCTGGAAGCTACGTCCGTGTTTTATACTCTTTGTAGTCCTGCTCACCATTAATGCGGTAGTACAAGAGCTGCTGGAAACTGGAGTTATGGTTAGTTTGCTTAGTGATTTGCTCCAATGAGGCAAGGTCCTCTTTGAGATGTAATGTATTGAAATATTAGTGGAATTGCAGAACAGAAACACATAAAGGCCTCACAACAACCACTATATAACATAAACATACTGCAAAATGTTTCAACTCCTGGAAGAGAAAGAGGAGACATACTAAAATTAGACCTTTTGTCGTCCCAGTGTGCCGGCTGAGTCGGTAAACATGAACAAACGGAGTCTAGTTTGCTTGACGTCACCTCACAGGATTTGTGGGTTTTGAAGTTCAAATAGTTTCCACGGACGGCTCGTTGCCATTTGGAGACGCTAGTGTGCAAAGTTTGCTGGTTCGGCTTGAAAGACTCTTCTCTCCTGACAGCCTGGCGCCTGGCAGATGATGTGAGGTTTGATGAATCCTCACAGAGTGAGTCAGAGCTATAGCCTGACATTTGCTGTCATTCAGAAGTAGGAGTTTGTTATCACTTTTTATAGACGAGGAGCAGGCAGGGTGGCAGGCTGCCTGAGCAGATGACGTCTTTGTCTACCATTTGCAGTGGGTGTACTTGACAAACAAGACACAGCACCTTTCTATACAAAAACCTGTAAGGAACACACAGGATCTACCAGGCACTGATAGGTACACACTGGTTTCCAAACAGGATTTACAGATAGAAATATTGACTTGTAAATATTAAGCCAGCTATAAAAACATAACTATATATAGCCTAATAGCCCATGTTGACATGCCTGGTGTGACAGTTGCAGAGATGAAATGGATAAACTGAAAAGGAGACGTCTGAACATTTCCTGTCTCGAAAATGAATGTTGTGTCTTTCGGGTTTTCCACCCTCACAAATGACCCAGGCTTTGTTTTTGTGACTTTGTGAGCACCCACAGAAGACAAACTATAAACTATTGTGACACATGAGGATCTGCAGCCAACCGCAAGTAATGTTAAGGTTCACAAAATGCCTGGGAGACTGCAAATAAAACCGTCCAGTCAAAGGCTTGTCACAACTGTATGTTCACAGTTATATTACTGGATTTCTTGGGTGGATGTTTGTAATTTAAGGCCTGCCTTGAGGTCAGGGAGGACATCAGCTCAGTCCTGCAGCAATGTGTATGAAATACCCTCCACTGTTTTCTTCCAAAGCTTGAAAAATGTTAGCGTTTAGGAAAAATAAAACTTTGGCAACTAGACTGATTTTCCTTTGTTTGTGATTACAAATGCATGCTTTTCAACATTTTAAGAAGCGGCCAATTGCCATGTGCGCTCTCAGAGCTCCCACCTTGTCTCCCCATGTACCCACGAGGGGTGACCACACACACCGTCTGAATTTTATTCCTGCAGCCTGGCAAGGAGGGAAGGGGGAGGAGAGACACAGATGAGGACTGAAAGCCTGTGCAGTGCTGTTAGCCAGATCCTCCTAGAAGCACAGGAGCTAATGAATGCAGCCAGAAGTCAGTGTGTGGCTCAGCAGCTGCAGCTCTACAGCACACACTACCTCACAGAAACTGCTCCGAAAATGAAAATAAAAGAGGAAAATGAGGCAGGAATGGCTCACCAAGTAAAACAAATGACCAGAGATGTGTGTTGGATACAAGGAGAACATTCTTCCACGTTTATAGGCAGGAAAATGTCTGTAAATAACTCTGTGTGTGTGTTTCCTGCTCTGTGTGTGAGTGACATAACAGCCCCTCTACGGTGGGCAGAAATGACTCCGGGCTGCTCCAAGCACATTCACATTAATTAAATTGATGCATTGTGGCAACTCACATGTGAACAGACATGTATAATCACGTAGCCGCGTCAAAGCAAGCTGTTAGCAAGCTCACATGTCCTCCATGTTTTGGGTTGTTTTTTTTAAACAAATAAAAGATGGTATGCATGAGCCTTTTTCTCAAGGGATCATATGGATGATTTGCCTGCTCTGTTCTCTTATATACTTTACCTCAAACATAAAGTGCACTCGGGGCAGCGCTTGACCCTCCCACTTTGACCCGTTGTGTTCTTAATTTAATGGATCACTGCTTCAGTGGTATCGCTGTTGTATTCCTGTGCCGATTTGTGGGCCTCATACTTTAATTTTCTGCAGCTTTATTTGAGGATGTTTTGTGTGGACACTGTCATAATGTGAGCATTAGAAAACGTCGATTTATTATCATGTTGTTGATCATCATAGCATGGTGCTACCTCTGCCTTTTTCTATCAGTGTGTGTGTGTGTGTGTGTGTGTTTGTGTGTGTCTACATTATCTGTCTGGTAGATTTTGCATAATTGTATGATTATAGCCACCCTCATCACTTTGTGAACTGCAGTAATTATGATTGCAATTATTGTGCAGCATTTTGGGAATCTTCTATGCACATCCTCATTATTGAGAACCAAAACAAACAATAAACAGCCAACATTTTCTCTTCTCTAGGGCTGAAACTGACAGTTTAACAAAATAAAGGACAATTTTTATTATCAATGACTCTGCAGGCTGCCTTCTTGATTAGCAGACTGATTGTTTAATTTATAAAGCATCACAAAATTGTGCAAAATTCCCCACGACAAACACCAAGAATTCCAGGATGGTATTAAAAAATCAGCCGAATCCCTAAATATTAAACAAAATTGTGAAAAATAAATGAGGCCATAATCAAAATGATTTCAGATCTGTTTTAATGTCAGTCCACTAATTAATTAATTGCTAATTGCTTCAGCTCACTGAGTACTGATTGCTCTCCTGGTCTTGGTGTGATTACTGTGACTCTCTGCCATTCGACCCCTGTGACCTCGGTCCACTAATACTAAGAGTTACATGCAACCACTGCTGCTCCTGAAACCTGATCCTAGTTTTACATCACTGCTTTTGTGTAGGGTGACATTTTGGTCACGTGACTCAAGAGTTTATTCCTGTCCAGCTATCTGTAATACTATACTATTATAACATTATTTGAGTCGTGCAGTGAGACGTGATACCCCAAAATCCATGTTGTACATTCAGATTTTATTCAAGGTCTCTTTCTGACTCCTTTACTCTCATTAGTGTTGCATTAGCAGTGTGTTTACCCTGGTCTGTGCCTTAATATTTTCCCACTCCACTGAGATTTGGCTTCAAAAGCTCGCCTTCTGCCTGAGTCCAAACTGGATTACTCATCAGCCCCCCCACACAGACGTAGGCAGTGATGTCTTGCGTGACTCACGTGGCTCCCAAGAATGTTCATTTTAACTCTACGCTGGCTAAAGGAGGGGGGAGTGTTAGTTGTGACAGCAGTCTAAGTTGGAAGGAATGAGATGAAAAAGGTTCACGAGGTTGGAAGTGATGCACTTTACCTTAAAACCCATTATTAATGATTAAAGTGAACCAATTACTACTTCCACATTCATACATTGACACTTAGAGCTGCCAAGTCCTCGTCTCATGGCCACTTTCCAACTACATTAGAGAACACTCACAAGCATTAAAGGGTAATTCATACACGGTTCCCAGTTGAGGTTTTTCCCCAATCTACCTGTGAAAATATTTTTTCGTGGAGTCCACAGGGCTTCGTGAGTCTAAAAATCTGCGAGCCCTCGTGTCGGCTACAAACTGTTGCTTTTACTCCACTATGATCCTCTTAAAACAGATCATGTCATCTTTTACCTCTTCTCCTAGCTCATATTCTTTCTTGACAGGTTGAATCACCACCCTGGCACATCAGCAGCCAAAATAGCTCCTTACTCACTGGAAGCTCTTGCAGAAACATTACTTCAGCCATCAAATTTTGTGCTTTTGGATACAAGAACAATTTGTATCCTGAAGCAGGATGGCAGGAGATTGGTCAAATGTTTATCTTTAGACTTAGGAATGAATTTGGAGAAAAATGTCAAGAAAGAGACAGACAGAGCGCTTCCACCGTCTCTGATAACATGTGACAAGAAAAGCTGTGAAAGCACGGCTGTCAATCATATTACATATAGCAGCTCTATGCATACATGCCTCAGAATCCCTTTTTTAGCATGCAAATAACACATATGTATCAATCAAACAATGACAACATTTAAGCCTGAAATGCTGCTTCTGCAAAAATAAATTAAAGATACTTAAAAAGGTTTATGGGTATCCAGTGTGCCTCATAGCTGTCTGTTCCAGCTGACCCATCTAAAGTTCAAAACACAGCCATGTCAAGTTCCCTGTGTTGTACTGCAAGTATACGATGCCCATTTTAGATGCGGCGCTGCTCCTTGGTGAATCACAGAGACGTTACGTTAGGCATCCGTGATGCACAGTGCAAAACTACAAACCTGCCCTTTATATGGAGAAAGAAACTTTTGAAATCTCTTCAGATTTCAAAGCATTTTCTTACAATTTGACTGTGAATTAATCTCCTGCTCCTTTTTAGCCATCTTCTCACCTTGTTTACATCATTTGTGTGTTTGTTGTCATGAAAAGTATATTGTTCACTTTTGTATTATTCACTGCTATAGTTGGTGCTAATAAAGCATTTTCTTTTTTTCCTCTGTTGTTTATATAACTGCTGTCTGATGTATCAGCCAGGTGTGCATTGGAGTGCATGGACTGTGACAGGTCTCATGGTTAGCGGGGACAAGTCGTGACGGACACCACTGGCTTGAAGAGCAACATCTATGCAGCCTACCAGTCACTTGGCATGGAGGCCATAGCTTTGGCGGGATCCATGACACCCAGCAATGCTAACTTCTTCAGGCAGCCTGTCACATAAATCCAACGTTCGGCCCTGACTCCTGAGATGTCAGTGGCCTACTTCGGGAACTAACCTTACCTTCACCTTCAGCTGTGATGGATGCAGTGACGCTCTGATTGAGCTGGAGTTGATTGAATTCAGCTAAGGTCTCACATGGAGCAAGAGGGAGGAGAGGAAGAGACGCTAGCGCTCCAGCAGAGATGGAGATGATGAGTTTGCCTTTGGGGTGAGGGCTTGATTCAGTAGAGCATATGAGCTGTTTTCAGTGGGTTTCATCAAAGCCAGCCTCATGTTGTTGGAGTGGAGGGGTGGAGGATTGGGCAGATTCATTTACCAATAGACGGGGTCTTATGTAACTATTCCTTGTGCTGTTCTGGGTGAGCTATTATAGAGAAACCTTGCTCAGATGTCAGAGGAGGGGAAAATTCAGTGTTAGAATAACATTTCTATGAGCAACATTTTAGAGGGTCACATGAACGACTGGTTGGTGGAGTTTTTTTAACCCACTAGCCAGCACACCACCTAACATATGGTTATCAACTTTCTCTGTTAAGCTGACTTTCTGTTTCAGGTTCTGTGCACGCTCACATAAAAAGTGGTGGTTCATGCATCGTATGACTCTTCTTGTACACAGGACTGTCCCTAGGAGTGCAGCCCATTGGTGCAGCCTGCTCCAATCAGAGGCGTTATCAGATGTTGATGAAAGTGGTGAAACAAATAAAATCAACAAAAAGCATGAAAAATCTAACAGCAAAATGCAACACTGTTGCAAAAAAGACCAAAGATATTTGGTTTATGTTGTTACCTTGGTGATTTAGCCAAGTCTCTTCACGAGACAGAAAACTTTAAGCTCAGCATAGCTCACTAAGCCATTAAGATGCTGTGAGTGACTTCAACCCCCCCCCAAAAAACCCCAAACAAACAAACAAACAAGAACTTACCTTGTAAGGCAGGATTTAAACTACGTACAGTATTTTTGAAATGTAAGTACTTTTCTGTAAGTTTTATTTCCGAGACAGCTGCAAAGGTCTGTTCTTTAATAAATGACAGTCAAAAGTTAAGACAGGTGTTTAATAAACCTCCTTAAGGCCCCCATGCTTTATCATGGGGGCCTTAAGGAGGTGTTTTATCAAAATACCCCACAGTAAATGCAGAATTTAAATAACCACGGGTCTTCGTGTTTGTTTTTCCTTCTAAGGAAACAACCTTGAATAAAACAGTCCACAATAAATTATTTACTCTGGTCTTTGGACATTCAACAATAACTCTGACATTGTAAAGATTAATCATAGTGAAAGTATTTTGATGACCATGGTCATGTTCACTATTGAGGGACTGGCAGAGGAAGAGGACTCTGTGGTCTCTCTGTCCTCTTCATTTCTGCTCTCTTTGCCCTCATCCCTTAACCAGTAGTAGCAGATGGCTACCCTTCTCTGAGCCTGCTTCTCCCAGAAGTCTCTTCCTGTTAGAAGCGAGTTTTTCTTTACAGCTGTCGCCAAGTACTTCTCATAGGGGATCATTTGATGTTTGGGGCTTTTCTCTAATATTGTGGGGTCTTTACCTTACTATATACTATATAAACTGTTGTAATGAACTGGCACTACATAAATTCAACTAAAATGAAATTATATTTGCACTGGTCACTAAGTGCTGTCACAATGGACCAAAAATAGAGTACATAGAAAAGTGTAGCATAACCTAGCAGGACAATTTATGCCCCATTATTGATGCAAGCTACTACATGGTACCTAAAAGCAAGCAAAAGCATACTGACTGCAGTTTACGTAACAGTGTCATTAATATCAAATGTTTGCAGAAACTAAATTTCCAAAATTCTTGTAGAAGACTCACTTGAAAGTGTGCTGCATTTGATATTCACGAAAATCAGTTTCAAGATAATAGAAAAAAAATGGTCTTCCTACTTTGATTGTATTTCTTCTAATTATAGGTCAAAATAACACAAGTCTAATTATCACACTTACTGTGGTGCAAGTCAAGGCAATTATATCTGCTGTACTTTCCTGAAAGTCTGGTCTTTTGGCACATCTAGCAAATCTTTTTGAAAAACAACAGCAGCTGATTGATTTGTCACCAGGTCTATAACCTATGTACATAGTCTGTTGTTTATCTGTACAGTCGTCCGAGAACCTGTGCAGACAGAGGAACAGAGGAAGTGACAGGATGAGGACGATTTAGCTCCACCTCCGCCCACCATAGTGCATGAGCACACAGACACGCACACTGACTCATACTCCCTCCTTACATGGGGAACAACATAGCTTCTCATTAAATCACTGCGTGTGTGTATTTCGTGTTTACAGATATGAGGCCTCTACGGATAACTAGGATTCAGAGGCAGCGATGTGTGAGGGCCGAGATCAGATGAGGTCATCAGGGATGGCGAGCTTAGAGGAGTTTGTCCCGAGCTGTGTGAGGAAGTCAGTGGTGTTTGTTTATGAGAGGTTCAGAGAGGGAGGGGGAGAGGATGCTCTTAGTTGGAGCATATATTAGGATGCTGACATTTTACATTTGACTGCTGATAGAAAAGGAAATGTTTAGGGTCAAAATTCTGCAAAGCGAAGACAAAATTTCCTTTTTTTTTCATCAGTAGAAACAAACTATTTATAGCATATACAGTAAGACAGAGAGCTGTTATCGTGTGAATACACATGTCGTCACATATAAGCATTTTCCGCCTCCACTCTTATCTGTCCTAACTCCATCATATTTGCAGTGGTTCAGCTGCTCATAGATTGGCCATGTCTGTTGGGACCATGTAAACATGAGCACTTGAAAGCTTCCAGTGAATGGACAGACAGAGGCTACACGCAAAGGCAAACAATCATACACACTTGGGCAGTGAGGATGTATTAGTGGAAGCTGGGTCAGTGTGGCAGACAGTGTGAGCTGCAGAGGCTCTGAGCATCGAATCTTTGCCATAAGGATCTCAAAAAGTCCAGAAAATTGCTTTCTTTCCCGAGGCAGATGCTTTATCCTCTGCCTCACTCTTTTTTTTTTTTCTGTCTGAATCCTAAAATTTTGTGTGAGCCTAAGTAACACCAGACCTGAGTGCAGGTTTTCTGAGGTTGAACTGTAAGAGTTGCTGATCATTCTGTAAACACACCAAGACCGTGTTTATTTGAATATAAGAACAAGCTCAGTTCCACTGTGACTCTTGTGCATGTGACTCTGGCTGGGAAAAGTCATCATTTCAGTGACAGCAAAGCCTTCATGTATGTGTGAGCGTGTGTTTCTGAGAGAAATAGCAGAGAGAGACGTGTGTTACAGACTTGGGGGTCATAACTCCTGTCATAACTTCTCATTGTGTGGGTTGGGGAGGGGCGTTATGTAACGGAGAAAAATGGATGCATGTTGCCGTCATGGCAGCGCATGTGGGGAGCTGGGTAAATTTATGTGTCTGTGTGTACATCGGAATACTAACACCTCCCTCATAGCTGCTGTAGCTAGATGGTGTTGTTGAGAAGTTTTTGCCTCTGTGACTATTTTGAAGTCTGCGTGTCTGTCAGTGTATGTGTGAGAGAAAGAGAAACAAAGCTGGAACTGTGCAGCACACTGAAAACAGATGGAGTGCTTCAGGCAGACCTCAGGGTCACAACAAGATGACAAGATGTATAGAAAAGCTACGGCATGATGCATCACAGGGGATATAAAGTATGCACACAGAAGGTAATATAATGTTTAATGAGTCTGCTGAGGATTGCATGTGGGTTTGTAGAAACTTTTTGCAGACGGAAACCACACTAACGACGTGAAATCAAGAAACACCAAGTTTTAGTGGTTAATACAAGGTAATGCTAAAAAAAAATTAATGCAAATAGGTAGAAATGAAGGGAAAGTTAAATCAGATGACATTGGTGTTTCATTTCCACCTGGAATTAACATGCAATCTGTAATTGCTAATACAGTGTTGTGAATATTGTATGCGCCATTATGTATAATTTTTTTGTTTTGTTTTTTTCCCCCCGTGTCAGTCAGCGTTAATGCTACTACCTGTAGCTTTATGAGGAAAAAGTGCCGATTAGGTGATTGAGAGACTGATTCTGTGGTGCTGTCTGGATTGTACTCACACATGTCTGACAACTTGTCTGGCGATTGCATCCCAGTACATTTGCATGCATTTACACCTTCTAGATCCAGATGTGGGTCACATGTTATTATCTGAGGTCTCTGAAAGTTTTGTTTCCCAGAATTTGCCAGTAACAGAGAAACTTGTAGGACATGAGACTGTTGATGCATACTAATGGCATATATAAACATTTCCACAATACTAAGAGAGTAATAAGGCAGTAGTTAGCTACAAAGCCTTCTCCATTCCTGTGTGTCATCAGTCTCTTCTCATGTTTTAGCATTCTCCAATGAGCCAAAGCCACAACAGTGATTTTGTGTTTATTTAAGGCCGTTGTTCCCTTTTTTTTCCAGCTGTAATTTCTCTTGGATGCTTCCTAGATTTTTCCATCACACAATTTGAGGTTTTCTTTATAAGTGTGTGGGAATCACAATAATTTTTATACATAGCCCTGCCCCTCAATTGTTGGCGGCTCAAAATTAATTCGACAACTGATTGACAAGCAGTTTCATGCCCAGGTAAGGACTGTTTCCTTGTAATTTCATGACAAATGAAGCAAACATGATATCTGAAGTTAGTTCAAAGTGTTGAATTTCTATTTGTATTTGTATTTGTCTTTGTTTGCCCAAAGAGATGTTAGTGGAAGTGAGGGAGACCAACTGAAAATACTAAATAAACCTATCAGAGAGAGAGTCCAAACACTTCAGGAGCAGCCAAATCAATAATGTGGTACATTCTTAAAAAGAAGAAATGCACTGGCAAACTCAGCAACACCAAAGATAACAAAATCTGCACTCCAGCTTTAAACTGGACCTTGTATGCTTTGCTATGTTTTAGAGACATTTATACCCAACACAGTAGAGGGATGGAGTCCACAAACTGACTGTTACTTTGTTAACAGCTCAGTCAACCTTGGGAAGGAGGCAACTCCTCAGGTTGCAAATGGAGGTCAGACTGTTCAGAAGTCTATGGAAAATTGCCTAAGACTCCCTTGACCTTTGATCTCAGTAAACACTTTCCTGACATATTTATGGTCTCAACTCTTAGTTTTAAATCTTAGTGACTGAAACACACTGCTCACTTTGGGAATTATGGTTCACATTAGAGTCAAAAGGAAACAACAAAGCATGGCGTTCTTTATCCTTCAGGGGTCCAACTTGTGATTGTCAAGTTGCTATTGTATGGTTGTGCAGTCTCTTAATTAAATCTGATAACAGCATAAATTAATCACAGACAAACTCCGCTGACACAGAAGAACATATATCACATATAAGATAATTTGACTGGGTTTCACCACTTTAACACTGCTAACTGGCATCTAACTAATACTTTTGCAAAGTTATTATGTTTCAATTAAAATTACTTCTCAAGAAGTGAATATATTTGTAGATTATTGACTTCCTTATTAAGAAACTAAGAAGAAAATCCTTTCAAAGCTTTATAACCTCAAACTCAACATGAAATGTTGATAGCCTATGTGTACGTTGAGGACCTTTCCTCTGAAAATACCACATACACAAGCACAGGATTATGCGCAGTATATTAATAGTACAGTATATTATTAAGTTGCAAATGTCAGGAAACAATTTGTTGTCAAAATGACTTCTGGGATGAGTTTCAGTCACTCCTCCCTGCTCCCTCTTCTCTGACCTTCACCCATCTTCAGCCACCTCAGCAGCCATTTTTCTTCCATCCTCATCTCACTCTTCTTACTTACCCAGCCCGGTTTATCTCATGCTCCTCTGCCCCGTTCACCCTCACACTGCTGATTGTTTGCATCTATTCATCAAAGAGAATTTTCCGGTTTTCTCATTCCATTTAAGCTCAGCCAGCACTAACCCATTGTGCTCTGATGTTCCTCTCAGGCAAGAGGTCTAAATCAGGCAGGGGAGACGAGGGAAGGGGGAGGGATGGAGGAAGGATGGTAGGGATTTGAAGGAGCGGTGGGGTTGGGGAAAGGGGAAGGAGGAGGGTGGATAAGAAGGAAGGGTTAGTAGAGGGGAATGGGAGTGAGTAAGGCAAGTGTGTGAGAGCAGCAAAGGAGAGGTGTAAAGAAGCATGAGAGGAAAGAAAACTGAAATAAGTAGAGACATTACAGCGCCTGAGCAGGCTTAGCAGCCAGCCATATGCTCATAATGTGAACTCAGAGCTGACCTGTGATCTTTGTTGCTTGCCATCCTCTCTCTTTCTCTCTCTAACGTCACTTATAAAATGGCTACTTTCCTTATGTAACATGCTAATATCTGAGTTTTGCATTACATTTCATCTTTACTTTAAGTTTATATAAGAACTGCAACTAAGGGTCATTTTAACTACAATTAAATATGGATACAAATCCTGACATTTTTTTTAATTATCTGATGCACGTAGACTGTCTCACTGTGCAACGACTCGGTAGCCAAGCACGGCAATAAAGCCGCTACGCTTATAAGGTTTTAAAGCCAGCAGAGCTACTTATACTAATACAAGTTCATGCATTGGAATGCAAAGACTTGGAGCATGCTAATGTTAATACTAGTCGGTGCATATATAGAGATAGGGGTTGCATTTGATGTGGGTTTAAACAGGTTGGCAGCAGTTAAAAGCACAGCACAGGGATGAAACAACACTTGTTCAAACATGACTTGAAAACAGAAGTATTACTGACCCTCAGAAGTACACACAGATGTGTGTGTCTGTGTGTGTTAAGAAATGTACTGCAGGCCATGTGCAAGGTAAAAAAAAATTTAAAAGTTCCAAAACTCCACCAATAAAAAACCAAAAACTGTATCCAATTTAAATTTTGCTGCTATCTCATTTTAGACTTTCTTTTAGAGAACCACATGTGCATCTCAGATTACACCTCAAATTTGTACAGAGTGCACACACAGACTTTCATCTTGAGGATCATTGCTGAAGACCACACAGAAGTGTCTTCAAGATCCCACAGTGCTTAAGCCTGCGAGGCAGTTCATGAGCTCAGTAGTGTGATCAGAAGCGTTTTCTTTTTCCTTTTTTCACACTGAGTCTCACTGTAATAACCTGAGATGTCTATGAGAACATTTGTTATACTCTGTCACGTGCGTCAGCAGTGATCCAGATGGTCTGTCGTGGTGAAGAGAGAGGCGAGCATGAAAGAGGAAATAGCAATTCCCTGTCCTTACCTATGGTCATAAGCTGCGGATAGTGAAAGAAAGACTGAGACCACAGATAGAAGCAGCGTAAATAAGCTTCCTGTGGGTGAGGTCTTCAGAGTACAGCTGCTACTTCTCCACAGCAAAAGGAGCTAGGTGGTTCAGGCATCTAACTAGGATGCCTTCTAGGTACCTCCAAAGATATATATATAAGTAGAGAGAGCTAGAGTTAGGGTCATCACCAATAATGACTTAGACCTTGGACTGACTGACATGTAATATAAGAGGTATGGACACCAAATAGTTGGGATTCTATGGCTATTTGCACAAAATGCATAAAAACTACAGAAAGGAAGAGCCAGAGTTGTTGTGGACTGGCTAGATATTCAGAGGCACCCTGACAGCTATTTCTTTGGCAGCATTGCTTTTTGGGAGGTTTTGGTGCCTCTCTTAGACGGGTGAGAATAGGTGAGAGTTTCCACTGTCAGAGTTACAATTATGTTTGACGTCCTGTTTTTAATTCTCTATTGTCAGTAGGTGAGGCTGTTTAAGCAGATGGTGTTCTCAGCAGCATCGGCTGAAATACTTTGTCACTGCCTTTGTATCGAAAGGGTTTCATCTTTTATATGTAATACTGTTTTGAGTCTGCAAAAGACATACTTTTTCATAACAGTAATCACAATGATTTACACACTCCCTGTGATAAATTATCTTCCTAATTTTCAAATCTGCTTGCAGTTTTGGAGGCAGCTGCAGACATTTTGAGCCCTTTTTTCTGTTCACACTCAATTTCACAACCTATTTCAGTTTGAATCCTCTGAACATTTGTGTTTCATCTTTCTCACTTTTGATCTGCGCCTCCTTCTGCTGTGAATTCTGTCACCAAGTGTGTCTCTTAGCGGCTTCTTTTCACACTTTCAACCACGCCAGTATGTAATGAGAATTCCAGCCCTGGTTCCTGCTTTCAGCTTTTCGTAATCAATATACAGCATTTTTCTCCTCTCTGAATGACTCATTTCCTGGCCATTGTGCCCATGCGAAAGTATTCATGTTAAATTTGAAGGGACTCTATGAAATCTACTGAACCCACAAAGAGTACTTTGTCACGAGGTCGAAATGCAAGCAGGCTGCACACATCCGCTGATTTGAATAATTTCATTCACATTCACACAACATGGCACATCCTGGTAATGTGAGTAAAACTGTAAGAAAAAAAATACTTGAAGCTGACTCACGTAATAATTTTTATAATAATATCTTGCTCACTGATGATAAAACATGCTTGGAAAGCATCTAAGTAGGCCATTTCTTCTCACTTACCCTTTGTGGTTTGTGGTATTGTTACAAGCAGGTATGAGATCGATATGAACCCATGCAGGGTGTGTCAGCTCGAGATTTGGTCTCTAATATTTCTGTCATCCTGCTAAAAAGGGAAGTTGGACCAGTCCATCTCTTTTGAGGTGTTTGAAACTCAGAAAAAAATCTCCATCTCTCTCCAAAAACTGTGTCCCAATTACCCTGGATAATCCACAGACTTCCCTGTCAAGCGTTTCCATCTGAACTACTTTCTACTGAAGAAACAGTCCCTCTGAAAATAGTTGGCAATCTGTTCTGTGGATTATCCAGTCTAGCTGAGGTACAGTTTCTGGAAAGAGATATTTCATTGAATTTTTTAATGCAATATTTCTGTTGTTGTTGTTTTTTGTTTTTTTGTAAGCCCCACAAACAAAATTCCATCTGCTTCCACTGTATTTGGGAAAAGGCAGAAATCCCAGAGGGAGATATCTATCTCTGACAACCTGAGCAAATAAAATTCAAATTTTCTGCTTGGATGAACTGATACAGATCGGGCTCTGTGTAGATTTAAGCATCAAGTTTAAATGGTTTCTTAAAAAGCCATAATATTCATGTCATGTCAAAGTAGTTGATGTTAGCTGGTGGGACAGCTGCCATGCTGACATGTGGTGTAGTTCAACACCTTCTAGACAGCCTGCAGTGCATCAAACCACCTCCCCTGGGGTGACTTGCCTTTCCACCATATGATTCCACGCTGCTGCGACCCCCACTTGTCTGTTTTGATTTCTGGTCCACCCCTGATGCAGGTAGAACACAAACAAATTCTCGCAAATAGTGTCAGATGCTTCCTTGATACAAAAAAAAAAAGTTTTGTCGCTGAGCACACAGAGCACTTTGCACTTCTAATGGGATTAGTGTGATATTTGTCATCTCACGAGGGGCGCACCACATACACACTAACACGCCCACACCTTTCTTTAAGACAGGTCTCCGAGTAACTTGCTAACGGCGCCATCTCTGCCTATGTGAATTTAAAAACTCCCTGAATGTGCATATTGTCTGCTGCAGGGCACATTCGTTTGATGAGTCTAATCCCTTGTCTGGAGAAACAAAGGTGCAACACTCGGCTGCTGAGGATCAGTGAGCGTGAGTGATGGTGTACATAAGCCCATCTCTCCCAATCCCACACAGCCTCCTAATCCTGAAAGATCAAGTGTAACCAGACTGGAAGTGTGACTGGGTGGAAGCCAGCGTGATGCTTTCGGTTATGTTCACTCACACCGTGATCACGACAATCACATTATGTCACGCCTGTCTAACCTTTTCTTACTGCTGCCTGAAATTTTCTTCTCATTTATAATGAAAGACCAAATACTATGCCTACTCCACATTCATTTTACTAAAGTGTTTTTTTTCCTTTACTATAGACTTTACTATATGGGCTTTGTACCACAGATGTTCGAACAACGTGTGCAACCACGCATGAATTTTACGGTAAACATCTGTGTAGAGGCTATGCATGCAATGCTTTGTATATGTAAAACATATATAAAGCATGTATGCTTCATATATGTTTTACAAAGACCTTAGGGATTGATTTCCATTGTACAGTGAAACATCAGTCAAATCTGAGTAGGCAGTAATACGAACTGAGCACCGGCAGGAGCCAGGGAGCATTAACATGAGTCTATTTTTAAATCAGGAACTGTGAGTAATGTTGTTTTCCTCCATTTGACTAAGAGTGTTTCATTTCAATCCCATATGCTCTTATTTAACAAATACAGCTGATTAGGTCCTTCTTAATGTTTCTCTTTTGCAAGTGAAGGGCTTGATAACAGCCTATGATTTGAGATACTTTTACTGAAACAGCGACCATGTTTTTGCTTCCTTTTTTTTTTTCAAGAGGATTTTGACAGGATCAAATGCTGATATGTTTCGGCTTTTCTTTAGTGCTAATATTCTCGTCAGTTTGCTTAAGTTGCAGGATACAGCACAGTTTGAAAAATTTCAAGAACATTTGTAGATCATGTACATACTCTAAGTATGAATAAACAATAATATCTACATGCAGCTATACAGGTTTTCTGGATAACAATATATATCCTGACACATCTTTTGCTATGGAATCTTCTGAACCTTTGGCAGTTCTCTCACTAGTAAAATGTATCTAAACTATAAGTGTTTAGGCTTCATTTTTAGTTTCATACGAATGGCATCACCATGGGGGTGACAAATTACAGGGATAAACTGAACTGCTGACCATTACATTGTGGCGATCCTGAGGTTGGGTCTCTTATGTCTCTGCTGGGACTTCCCATGCTACAGTCACAGTAGAGACAACAGTGGTGGGAGACCATATTTGATCAGACTTATTGTAAGCATCTCCAATGAACTTGCAGTCTTGTTACCTTTCCACTGGTTGCTTTGAAGATGGAGACCAGGTCTGCAAACACTTGTAGTTAGCTGCCATCTTCAAAGCAACTTTAGTGTGTCACTGATCATAAGACTCAGTCAGTCAGCTATTAGTCTGCGAATGAATGGGGTCAAGTTGGCAAATACATGAAACAATCATAACTCTATGACATCTGTTTACACAGAAATCACTATTAAATAGAAATTCACATTAACTTCTTGCATTCAGAGTCCAGCTACAGTGTCATAGATTTAAAACAGAAATTTGGATATTCCACTACAAACAGTGGCAGAGCTGCTGCAGAACAGTGGTTCAACTTGACATTACCTCGCCTTTACAAGGAAATATAACCAGAATGCAATCAGTTGGCAATCAACTGAGTCTCGTATTGCAAAGAGATGTGTCATAGACAAGTTACACTTATCTGCACAGACTTACTCAGATTGATTACAGTGTGCTGGGAATCTGTCTGCATTTATAAATTAGATGGCAGCTATTTGTAGACCTTCACCAATCTGTCTGAGAATGAGTCCAGCCAGTTTTTGTTGGAGCGAGACTGTTTGGATACAGGTTGCCTCCCACTAAGTGACCTCTGCAATTGTCATTTAAAAGTGTTCACCTAGAGGTTAAGGGCCTTGCATGCTCAGCCTCAGGGTGACCAGTTGATCATAGCAGCTACTTGCAATCAGTTTCTGAATGTGAAAAAATTCAGTGCAATCAAAAGGCAACCACTCATTTTTGCTAGTCGCCAGAAGGTTGCCATCCTATTTTTACTCTAGTGTGACTGAGCCATTATGGTCACTACAAATCAATATGAACTTGCTGTGAATGATCACATTCAAACTACAATTAAATATTAATTTGGATGATTTTTCATGTTTTGACCTTTACAGTCACCAGCTTTCAACCCACCACATGAACACCTATGGGAGATTCTGGACTGATGTGTTTAACACCTCCACACATTGGAAAGCTGCTGGTCTATACTCTCGGTAGGCCTGCTTTTTTGGACCTCTTTGTCTACGTTATAACTGCTTTGGCCAGTAGATTGCAGGATACTTAGAGAATCAGCATTGAAGATATTATGGGACATTTGGTAACCTAACACCTTAATGAGATGCTTTATGATTGTGCTTCCTTCAATTTGCACTTGTCTGTAGTTTCATCAGTAATCAGACCCTCTAGGGCAAAATAATGCTATGCTGACCTTTGAGCTGCATGCTATCAAATCAGTTCTGGACCCAGAAAAATTGTCATTAATAACCTAAACTAGCACTGGAATTATGAATTACTGGAATTCATAGCACTTTGTAAACCAAAATTGTAGTATTTAAAGCATCTTTTTATTTGTAAACACGGTCATTTTTAATGCTGAAAACATCGCAATAATAACACAAACTTAATTCAGCTAATTCCATCCATCCTTTTTTTTAAAAACTGCTTACGTAAATCACGATCATGGGGAGGAACGTGTACACCCTGAACATGTCACCAGTCTATCACAGAGCTGACACAGAGAGAAAAGCAACCACACACCACAATTCAGAATCACCAATAAACCCAACATGTTTTTGGACAATGGCAGGAAGCCAAAGCTGACTGAACTGCAAACTGAAGAGGAGCACAGAAAGACCACAAACATCGCACAGGACAACATAGAAAATACTGAAAAACTGTCTCTCTGTGTCTTCATAACTTGGGTGTTAACAGTGATGACAGAGCATCACAAGTATGGTGTGAAAACAGCTGGTGTATTTCTCATAAATTTGTTGTACTTGCCAATAAACACGCCACCTTGGATCTTTTTTTTCCACGCTGGTGTGATTGTTCTGTGAAACTCAGCCACCAAATGTCCTCAAGAGAGGGATGTAGTCAATCTTTACAGAAACGTATGAGTTTTAGCATTGAGCTATGTATGCCATATACATTATCTTGGATTAAAAGGTCCTGCTAGAACACCTGTAGTCAGGGCTACATGATAATCCAGAAAAAAAAAAGTGATTGGGACCTGCACTTGGAACAGATCTCCTGGGTTTGAATATCAAAAGCCGAAGGATATAAATTGATGTTGAAACATGCTGGCTAGGCAAATTCTTTCTTCTTATTCAATTTCACAGAGATTACAGTTTTGATCTTATTCACTATGTTACATTTCAATCTGTTCACCAATGGCAGCTTTGAAGTTGGAGGGAGATTTTAAGCAAGGCAGGTATAGGCCAACAGGGCCTTGCTAAGCCTGTGACAAAAAGACACTGAGACGGGCTCTGTCTCTCCTGATCCACAGGGATGGGGAAAGTAGGCCAGGCTCGGTGTCAGACTGCTGTGAGGATCAGGACACTGGAGTTGTTGACTTGTGATCAAAGTTGCTTTTCACACTTTGGATGTCAAGAATCTCATAGGAAGAGAGATTTAAAGCATCCTTCACACACATGTAGGTCATATTTTTAGAAATGAGGCTTTCTAGTTGAGCGCTACGTCATCTCCAGTAACCTCAAGAAGCAGCCAGCCTTTCACTAAAACACATTATCTGCTCATGGAAGTTAAACTATTCACCCCGTCCGCCCCATCAAAGACACACTAACACAGCCAAACAAGCACAAAATACTGACATTACAACCTCCCTTGCAAGACGTTGGATCAGAACAGTATTATGTTGTATTACTGTGATGCAATGGAGACAAATTTCCCAACTCTAGTCCACAGGTAGAATGGATATTTACAAGGGTGCTGAATCTGCCCATGCACTGCACATAAACTCATATTGTTGGAAATGGAGCTTGTTCATGTGCAGCAGACAGAGAGGACTCATCATTTCTAAGCGATTAGACCAATAAACCAAGCTAATGCCGTGGGTTAACAGACAACCATCCCACTAATTTGCAATTAATACTCTGTTTGTCTGTTGACAAACTCTGTAGTAGGCTCCAGCGCGCAGATGACCCTGACAGAGACCAAGGCACCAAAACAGCCAGGAGATACTGTGGCTCGTCACGTGTTGTTTGTCCCCCCACACCCCCTCTGGAAATCTGTCTGAATCCATTGCGAGTTATAATCAGACGGCGAATCACGGGATCCCGCGCAGCCCACGATGCCGACGCGCGCTGTGCAAGCGCACACCGAGTCCGGCGGTGCCTGGGATTGGGTGGAGGGAGTGGTGGCTGCGGACGGAGTCACAGGATTGGTAGAGTTCAGCGCCAAAGTTGTTGACTCATAGCTGAGCAGCTCCTCTCCATCCTTCTCGGCACGGAGCTGTCCAGGGTCAGTGGTGCTGAAAGTCTCAGTCTCCGACGCGACGTCGGAATCATTTCCTACTTTTTACGCTTTGACTGCTCCCAGTCATCCTTTGAAAGTTACAAGTCTGATACTCGTTTAAACGACACTTGGTTGATATCTGCCCATCATCGCTCTGTCCAAGAGCGCATCGCAACTTCAACTTCTTAACCGATCAAATCGAGGACTCTCCAAAGCGCAGCTATGGCTTTCATGGTAAAACACATGGTGGGAGGACAGCTGAAGAACCTGACAGGAGGACTGACGGAGGAGAAATCCGAAGGGGAGAAATCAGACGCCGCCGCACAGGGAATGACTCAAGAGGAATTTGAACAATATCAGCAACAGTTAGAGGAGGAAAAGTAAGCCAATGATTGAAGTTTCTGATTGTAAAGTTGTAATGAAAAAAGCCTATGTGTCGGGGGTGAGGGGGTGGAAACGTGGCATGCTTAAACAGTGTGTTTTTCTGTGTAAATAGCAGAAAGCCCCCAGTGCGCCGCGCGCTTTTTTTTTTTTATTTTTACGCACCAGTGCAATAATATGAGCACTCCACGCACAGCTGCTCCTCTCGCCCAGGGAGCTCTCCGTCTCTTTGCTTCGGCAAAATGTGTAGCGCCGTCTTTAATTTGGGATTCCTGGAATCATTCTTCCACGGAAATGTCTACAGGGATTCGTGCCCGTGGCAAAAAATGTTCCTAATGCTGTGAGTGCGGCTGAATAATGAAGCAGACTGTGTGGTAATTAAAGTGGTGATTATTAGAGGCCAAATAACCAACAATAATACAAATTAGTTTCGGCTTTTAACCGACTTTCGTCATTGTCATTATAATCATACAGAAGTAACTATTCAAAATGACAGTGATTTAAAACCAGGCGATGCCTGAAAATATGTCAAATATTGCCTTTCACTTAAATTGTTTTATTTAAAGTTGTAATTCACTTGATTTTTTCCACTTTATATCGTTTAATTCTTTCCCTTATATCCCACCTTCCAAAGTTCATTCTTTACACATTGTTTTATTATTATATTTATCATGTAGTTTAATTTCAGAGTGCACTAGGCGAGAATATAAGGCAACAACAAGGTCATTTGGCAAACAGAGTTCACCCAGGAGACAGCAACTCACTATTGATTAGTGTGATCCTCAGAGCAGAACTCCAGTCACTCTACTGGTCATATAATAAGCTACTATAAATAATCCTGGATGAGGATTCAGATTTGATTTTTGGAGAAAAACAAAACAAATAAACCCGATTTTATTGGTTTCTGTCTGCAAGTTTGTTCAGCACCCAGACAGCACTGCATACTCTGTCCTGTTGTTAAAAGGAAATTATACAAATGTATCGTCCCCATCATCTAACACATTTCATAAACACTTCTATCCAAAGTGTTTCACTGTACCATGGGCAGACATTTTCAAAATGAGTGGGAGGTGAAGTCCTAACTCTAGCAGTATTAACACTCAGCTCAGCCCACTGAGCTCCATAGGAGGCATGACGAGATGCTTAATGCTCTTCCGTCATAATGTGACCTTCATCGGAAGTAAGTTATTAGTCAGAGGTGCTGAACATGAGCATAGATCACTGAGAAGCTCATTCTGCTCAGAATGAAGCAGAATATGGTTTGTGAGGGCAGGTTGGTGATACTGACATGTCAAATACACACATTTTATTACCCTCAATGTGAAGGCCACAGAGACGACCCCGGTCATCTGATGCCCTTGAGAAAGAAAGGCACAAAGCCCCACTCATTGGTTGCAAGTGAGCGCCACATGGCCCCTTGGTGTTTGGCCTACTCACGTTGATATGAAGTGAACTCAGGCTCACATGGACGCCTCCATGAATGCTGCAACGCCACATAAAACGACCTTCCGCTGACACATTGGGTACAAACACTTTGTGAACCATGCCGCTGGTCTTGGAGTGTCCCTCTGCTTTTAGATGATGCTGCTGATCTAATCCTTTTAGGCATGCAATACAGCCTCTTTCACTGTAGCTTTGCTTTGATTAAAATCATCAACGGTGTTTGTGTTTGTATTGCTTTTTGTTTCTGTAATCATGCTATGCTCAACCTTAGGCTGTACACACAAAATTGTAAAGGATTATATCTGCTGACTGATAATTTCAGAGGCATATCAGCTAATTTAGCAATTGATGGGGGACAATTATGAACTACACTAAAGCCATAAATATTCCACTGACACTGAATGACAAGGCACTGCCAAGAGCCTACTGCCTGCCCCCTGCTGGAGGCCTTATATACTGTGTAATGGACTGTTTTTAAGAGTTTTAAGAGACAAGTGTAAGCAGGCTAAAAGATATTTGATATGGCCCAACATTCAGTTTCACCAGGAAAGGTATTTTTAAATGTTTCAGTACTTCCTATGTATTTGGTTTAACTACCTGTTTTGCAGAGTAACTCACTCTTTTTGGGTTTTCCTTTACAGACTTTGGGTATTTAACATGAACAAGGCTCATCAGGCAGACCATGCTGTACAGCTTGAGTTACTAAGTACAGGACAGATTGACAGCATGTGAGTGGTAATGAGTACGGATCTAGTAGTCCACAACCCGAGAAAACTGAAATCCCTCAGAGGAAAGCCGGACTGTCAGGATGCTGCATCTGGGGTTTATAAGCATAAGCAAAACATGTCTTGCTTTTCTCCCTATGGCGGCACTGCTGCTGCTCCACCTTCTGTTCACTGTATGCCCTGTAGTTAGCGTTAGGAGGACACAGGGTAACGCTAGGCTCCAAGGCCTTCGTGATCCAGATTCAGCAGAAACCTTATGTTTATTTTACAGCTGAGATGCAACTTCACTTGACAGTAGAGAAATACCAGTTTTTTTTACGGCTTAATTGGTTTGTAATATTTGGTGAGATACCCACTTCAAAAGTAAAGATCTTAGAGTTAACATTTGCATTTTCTATGTCTCATTTAAGTAAAAGCGCATATTAAAAATGTATATATTTATATAGTCACCTCTGGTTGGAACCTAAGCTTCACTTTTTCAAATGTGACCCAAAAATATTTTTCGTCCTCTCTTGCAGAAAAGAACGAGATGCTAATTACGCTCAGAAGAAAGCTGAGCGAGCCACAGTTAGAACTCATTTCCGGGAAAAGTACAGACTACCAAAGGTAAATTAATTGAAATATCCAATAATCTAAAGAAAGTAAAGGTAATCCTCCCCTTTAAAATCTGTGTCTTGAATAGGCAATAAGAATAATAGTACTATGTTAATACTACTTTTAATCAATTGCTGAGCAATGCTCTTTCTTTATGGAATATTTAAGTGTTACTGGTTCATTAATTTCATGATGTAAGGTGACCTTGAGCACCCTTAAATAAAATGCATCACTATTACTTCTTGTTATTTGACAAAAACATATTTATATGTTTTCCAAGCCATGGAAGAGCTTGTCCTTTCTCTTGTTGGTCTTGGTGGACATGGCTATAAGTCAAATATATATTATCGTTGTCCATGTGTGTCCACCTCAGAATGAGATGGATGAGACCCAAATCCAGCAGGCAGGGGACGATGTGGTGCTGCCCACAGAGCTTGCCAAGATGATCGCTGAGGACAACGAGGAGGAAGCACACAAGCAGTCGGTGCTGGGCCAGCTGTCCAACATCCAGAATGTGGACATCGACCAGCTGAAAGACAAAGCCCAGGCCACACTGGAAGACCTCAAAAAGCAGACGGAAAATTGCAGTCTGATGTGATCTGGCCAACTCCAAGCCCAGGAGATTAGAGTTTTTCTTGTACAAATATTTTCAGAGGCAGAGCTGCTCTGGGGGTAGACATTTTCTCATTGCTGTAGTGGAATGTCAGTTGGCAGAGCCACATATTAACAGTTTTTTCTGGTCATGCAAAGTTAAACAGAAGCCTTATAGTACGATATCTTGGCACAATGACAACTAGGTGAAACGGCTTAATTTGCTTGCCTTTTGACTTCCCAATATCTTAAAAGGTCATGAATGTCATGCATATTTTTACATAGATTGCCAATTAGCCAAAAATGTGGCTCCTCTCGCTGAGATTTAGCCAATTAAAATATCTCTGCCCTTAGAGCAGTTTCACTCTGAGAAAGGTTTTTCCAGTGTATTAAATCCTTTACTCCCTATAACCTCCCCAGCTCTCTGTACCTCATGTGACCTGTGATAACACAATATGATTCTGCAGCAGAGGTCGCAGGTGTGTGTGTGTGTGTGCAGGATTTTATTGCTTCCAAACACACAGCAACTGATTTCAGTGATGAACACATGCACTTTCAATAAGCGCATCAGTGAGATCAGCTGCTTTGTTGGAATGAAAGCACACATAAACGAGGCTGACACTGATTGCTGTGTTATGTTAAATTTGGGGGAGTTAATGTAGTTAAAATAAAATAAAAGCTCGCTGTGTTTATTTTTCATGTACAAATGCACAACATGGTAGAAATGGGCTGATCTTGGTCAAAAGTAGCTTGCTAATGTTGCTGCATTAATTTTAGATATTTTTCCTAGACATATCATTTAGATTTTTCTGTACTTCAGTGTGCCTTGGATGTCCGTACAAGGTTGTCTTCTTTTGAGCTCCAAAATCTAAAAGCTACTTTTTACAAAGACAAGCCTTCTTGATTTTTTTTATTTTTGGGGCAAGTTTTCATTTTTTTTCTTTTTGCTTCTTTCTTTCCTGTTTGATTAAAAACCAATAATAATTACCAAGCAAGCACAGATGATGTCTTGCTGAAAGTCCAGATAGGTTTGCTGCGTGTAATTTCTGTGTCCCAAATTTAACCTAGCATCAATATCAACTATACTGGAAGTATATCTGCACATATGCTGCATTCTTAGGTTAAAAGAATAAAAGCTGCTCAGTTAGAAGAAATGTAAATGCTTTACAAGTTGTATGCCAAAGCCTGTGTTGATAACACTCTGACCAACATTAAGGAAAAGGCATAAATATGTCCAGATGTGTAACTACAGTGTGTGTGTGTATAAATCCAAATACAGAGTCCGCATACAAGTATTTATGTTCTGTTAGATGTACAGGTATCTGTTTGCCTATACTGTCAACAGCGAGTCATTCTGTTTCCATCAACTCACCGGGTCTTGCAGTGTTGTCAACCATCAGGTGACCTTTGACCTGTCCTCCATCTCATTGACCCCTCCGTTTCAGTAGTGCTCTTTCGTGCTGGTGGATTTCGTGTTGTTTAGCCAGTGTGATGCGTCAAGTGGTGTCTTTGTAAAAAAGAAAAAAAAAACCTCACCCTATAGCCGGGAGTGCTCATCATAGTGTTACAGAGCACTCAGTCAGTGTGGGCTTACTGTGGTACTGTTGATTAATAGCCAATTGTGAAGGTAGGGGTGACGTTAGCGAGGATGCTGTTGATGTTATGTTACATTCATATATGCTACATTTTGCCAGTGTTCAGTTTATGTAGCAGTGGTGATGAAGGTGATGTTGGCTTTGATCTCACATCTGTCCCCAATCTCATTCCTTTTATGATTCTACGGCCAAAATCTTTTTTTTCCCCTTTTGTGTTACTTAAGAATTTTTTTTTAAGTTTAAACTGTGGCCAAAAAGATTTTGTTAATTTACTGTATGAGTTTTAATTTCCTCACTGTAGGTGCCACACTACTGCTGAATGAAAACGGAGGCAACATTTTTTCACTACAGTGATTATTGTCATCTGTTAGATACACAAATATATATATCTATATATTCAGAATATAAAAGAAAAGTTGCAATAAGTCCTTTTATAAACAGAGCTACTAGAATATGTCATGTTTCATCATGAGACGATATTCATGGGGGGAAATGAAGCCATAAAGCAAAACTCTTTGCTTTGTATGAGTGTTTGTGACTTGAAATAATAATTCAATAACTCAAAAATAATAATAGTATACACATATATATGATTTCTGTGAGGTCATTCTGTGGTACAGATTTTTTCAGGAAATGGCTGCCATGACACGCAGTTTTTATTCTTTGACCTTTTTTCTTTCTTTCACTGTATCTCTGTCATTCTATTGAAAAGTATTTCAGTGACTTCTGAGTTTTAACTGCAATAAATTTTTTAAATTATATTCTATTTATTCATTTAATTCATTTCTACTGTGTGTGACTTTAAATGGCTTCATGGTTTGTGTCATTTGTGCATAGTTGTTAAATGTGCAGCAGCTTGAACACCAGGGGGCGATGAAAACACACTCACCCTTACAGATTTGTCCATGAGGGAGGCTTCTGGGATAGATTGTGACTGACAAGTTAAAGCCAGGCTGTATTAACTAGTATTAGTGTTAAAACTAGTATTAAAAGATGTTAAGAACAGAATGTAATATTTCAAATGAATCTAAAAAATATCCTCATTATCTCTGGCAGCAGTGTGCTGACCGAATGAGTCAAGTAATCCACACATGAAAGAGGACAGTTTAAAGGAAAAACCCGAACAAATAAGTGGAGAAAGACAATGAACGCATTCACATATGCACCGGTTCACAGCATGCATACACACGGTAATAATTTTTAGCTCAGGGATGATGCTCTATGTGAATGCCATGAATGCAGTCATGACTTTGAAATAGGGTCCAAGCACTTAAAGCAGGAGCTTCAATCATAAAAACTACTCAAACAGACACTGTTCCAACAGGAACAGCGACTACTGTCCATTCATCCCTATAGCAAAGACAGTAAGTATCTGAGAACTCAGAAGCTACTTTTAACTGCTCCCCTATTCGCAGGGGGGTTACCACAACAGGTAACTCTGCTTATTTGATTTGGATGCCCTTCCTGACCCAAACCCGATGGGATTTGGGGTCGGGTCCTACTATGATTGAACTGGGGAGCTTTTCCTTGTTAGCAAATGTGTAAACTACCATATTATGGAGTCACTCTTCAAGTGACTGAGAATGTCACTGTAATCAGACTGTCATCAAGAATAATCTGTTGACAGATACATGGAGGGAACTCTACAGTGTGGTTGAGGGCATAAACTCATCAGAAAGGTGCAAAATCCACAAAGACAAAGGACGACTGAGTTCAGTCACCACCTGAACTGACGTGTTAGACAACTCTTTCTACCACCATAATCAAAACACCAAATGAGAATTAAAAAAAAATATTTAGGAAAAATTACATTTCAGACTGGTGATGTATCCACTGTGTACCCTGTATGTCATCCCATGACAGATGAGATAGACTCAAGTCCACCTGTGACCCCTGACTCATGACCCTGAACTGGAAAAGCAGTTGAGAAGATCTAAAAAGGTGGATGTAAGGATGGATGGTCAATTTTTGTGAGGTATTATTATTATTATTATTATTTCATAGGTACTATTATTTTTGTTCATTTTAGAAAGGGCCTTAGTTTAAACTTATATACTATAATTACACTAAAAATAGTGTAGTTAATAATGTTTACTAATCATGAATACTGTTAGAATTCATTACCATTCATATCATTAGATTATAAAATATAATTTAATTATATTGTACTATATAATTGATCATAACCCATAAGAGACAACTACTTTTTCATTATTCCTATTGTCACCTAAATATTTTCTATGCTATATTATATATTTGTTAATGATTACCAGTTGTTTTTGTTGTTGTTGTTGTTGTTGTTGTGTAGGTAAGGTTTCATTGGTCATCATTGAGCTCAAATTGGTGCTGCAGTTGGAAGTGTTGAAATCTTTGAACTTCAAACATATGTCTTCGGTCTGGCTTTTGACTGAGTGTTCTTTTCAAGAAGTTACTTACTTTGTTTTTATTACCTCATTGTGTCTATGTTGTAGGTTTATTTTATTTTTAATGTTTTCATTTTAAATGTTCTCTAGCATAACCGCATTTTTCACAGATTGGAGCTGGCTTGTTTCCGTACATTGTGTTTTATTTTATTTTTTATTTTTATTGCTCTTAATTTAACTGACATACTTTTACTTTAAAGAATATTTTCTATATGTTATTTCCATGATGTTTTATCTTTTTAGTTTATTTTGAGGGGCTTTGACTTATTACACTCTGTTAATCATCTGTGAGACACAGTGAACTGCAGTGATTTGCATGAAAAGTGGTATGTAAATAAAGTTTTTTTGATTGACTGATCTCATATATATGCACTAGCTGTCTTTTTGTGTGTTGATCTGCATGTTTTCTCTAAGATATCTAATCTAAATGTGATCAACTGGTTTTAGTGTATAGACCCAACAAAACAAAATGATATTGTAACACTTACTTAAACTCTTTTTAAATAATAATTTCCAGTTACAGCTTCATAAATTTCACCCAAACATTCATTCAACACTAAAATAAATTAAAGTTATCTAAGCTAAAGTTTAAAAAGCCCCTAATTTACTATTTAAAGTGTTACCTGCAGTTCCAGTGCTGACTCTGTCCATGTTAAAGACACAGAACTGCAATAATTACCAGCATGTTATCAGTTCTTTTGCATTCTTGTAGATTTCGGGTTGAGCACCCATCTGCTCTGTGGGGTTTGTGCAAAACTGGCACAGCCCCTCGGTAAGGGCAGAACTGAAGCTAGAAAAGTTCGTTTCCATTTCAATGGCAGGAACGCCTGGGCTATTGGTAGTTTTCAAGTGTGGTGTGAAAGGGAATAGCTGTAAAATATATTGATGCTGAACCCCTCTCTATTGATAGGCTGCAGTGCGTGAACAATCTTCAGGCTGGAAAGACACTGGGCCACTGCATGGCCAATCTGACACAATTAGGGTGAAACGGGCCAGAAAATACTATTCTCTCCCTTTCTCCTCTATCAATCGGGGCTTAAAAAACTGCAGAATGCGGAGACGAGGGAGGGAGAAGGGGAACAACGACAATTAGCGAGAACCTTTAAGTGAAAAGCCTCATCGGCGAGGAAGCCATCACTGAGGTTTGTCCCTGCTCCGGAGGAACAGATTTGTTTTTCTTCGCTGAAATTTGGAGCAGTGAAGTTGCAGATGTGAGCTTCTTGCAAAGGAATGCATTTTGCAAGCTCCCCCTGCCTGCCTCCCCCTTTCACTTATGTTTTGCTACAGGAGGACCACACAGATCCTGGGTTTCATACAAGGAAAATTATAAACAGTTTCATCCAGCCTATCTCGTCATATACTGAGAGGATTTGTGCTCAGAGCTGTGCTGCTGTAGGCCTGGAAATGGGTCCCACGGCTTACTCCTCAATGACGACCAATCGGTGGCCAGGATTGTAAATGAGAGAAGGGGAGGGAAAGGGGCGACTTTTTCTTTCTGTTTTTTTTTTTTCGAGAGAGAAGGAGGGGTGTTGTGGGGAAATGCTCGGCGGACCGTGAAGCGTAACAGCCAGAAGAAGGACAAAGACGCACATAGCGGGACAAAATGGGACTGAGAGAAACATCTCCCAACTAAAAACAAAACAAAACAACAAGTTTGGAATGAATGCATGGATGGATGTTAAAAAATAGTAGCACAGGGAAGAATCGAAACTAGCAATGGCAGGAGAGATGAGTTCAAGTGTAGTATCTGAGTTGTGTACATTAATTGTAGTTAGAGCGCGTGTTAACTTTGGATAGCCCAATGGCGCGTTTCAGTGGCCGCCTCAGATTTGCGCCGGTGATGCGGAGACACACTGCATTTTGGAGTTTGGATTTCTCGTTTTTGAACGGACATGCTTCCCGGAATGACTTTTCCGTTTCTTGCAACTACGCGTGGTGAATCCCCTGAGTCAGATCCTGACTTCTACTTTTGCAAATCTCACCGGGAGGAGCAAAACTCATCCAAGGTGCAAAAGTGAGTGGAGAATTTTTGAAAGAGCTGCGCTCGTAACAGGTTGTTTGTTGCGAAAACTCTCGAATGAAAAGAAAAATTGTATGAACTTTAGTGTGAAAGTTTCTGTGCCTGAGTCGCTCTGATCCTAATGTGCTGGTGGAGAAAGTGCACGTCACCGAACTACAACTCCATCCAAGCATGAAATGTTGGTGCAGCGCCCTGGCACTTCTCCCGTGGGTGCTGGTGGCCTTGGATGCACAGCTAATATGCTGGCAGGCGCTTCTCCGGTGCCACGACGAACCCGAGTGCGAACTTGCATACAATCAATACATGACAGCATGTGAAGGTAACATCAAAGGAACTAGAAAGCAATGCCCCAGCCACTGCATCAGCGCGCTGATAAGGCTGAATCACACACGCAGTGGGCCAGATCTGGAGACCTGCGACTGCGCCCAAGACCTGGACTGCCTCAACGCCAAGCAGGCCATAGAGCCGTGCCTGCCCCGCAGACACCCGAAGGACGCCGGAGGTATAGGGTGTATGGAGGCCCGGCAGCGCTGCGAGGAAGACAGCAACTGCCACACCTCCCTCACGGCCTACTTGTCATACTGCGGGCAGCTGTTCAATGGCCGGAAGTGCTCCTCCAAGTGTAAAGCCACCATTCAGCAGATGCTGTTCATCCCAAACGGCATGCTGCTGAACCGCTGCATTTGCGATGGAGTGGAGAGGCCTTTCTGTGAAGTGGTCAAGGAGAACATGAGCAAACTTTGCTCCATAGGAGACCACAGCGTTGTTTCAGACCCGACTAAAGATTATGAAGATCCATACGAATACGATTACCCTAAAAATGACAAAGAGGTGGATTTTAGTGAAAACTCCTCTGCTTCTCAGAGCTTATCCAGAGGCGTGTTCCCCTTGTTTCTTCTTACAGCACGGATATTATACTGAGAGGATGGGTATTTTTACAGTTTTATGAATAAAATGTACTGTACAAAAGTAAAATGTCATCCCGTATTTAATAAGGACTTGGTAACTTTCTCAAAGACACTTGAGCAGGGTGATGCTTTGCTGGCAGAGGACTTGAATTCAGGTCTGCAGGATGAGAAAAGTTATTTTTTCGTCCCTGGGCCCCTGAGACTTCTCGTGTTAGTTTCGTGTATGACAGAGAGCACTGTAATGGTTTGTGTAAAATTTCCAAGACCTTAGTAATTCTCCATGCACATCTCACTCAGGAAGTATTTCCTTTCGATTCATATACTGTACATGCTCCTTTTAGTTTTCCGAGTTCAAATTCCCCACCTGTTTACGTTAAAAGAAAGCCTTTGTCAAAAATATCAAAACATTTTCATGTGAAAGGAAATTAACCAGACCGTATTTTGTTGAAGCACGCGGCCACTTTGTTTGCCCTCAAACAGCTCCTGTTTATTTGGTTTGCTTTCAATGGTACTTGAAGTGTGGCCTTATTAAGACCTTGGACAAACATTGGACCCATCCAGTCTCTATTTGCTCTGCTCTCTATTTCAGGGGCCTTTGCATTGTTGCAACAGCCACACTTCAAATATTTGTAGGAACAGTGAGAGGACAGGCAAGGGTGTGGGATCAAGTACTTAAATTAACTGAAGCGCCTCTCCAGCACTCTGTCTTGTTCCCCTCCCCCATTTGAGATTGTTTTATTGAACTTTTCCTGAGACCACCCTCACCCCCTTCTTCCTCCATTCTACTGCCTACCCCATTTGAGGCCTCTAAGGAGAGCCCTATCTTTATTACTGCTTTCACACTCCTGCTACACTCCAGGAACAACTGCCAGCTGCTGGTGTGAAAAAGTCAGCGTGCAATATCTACAGTTTGTCCACAAGACTGCTCACATCTACAGGTGGTCTGACACTGCTTTGCTTTCTTTTTCCAAAACATAATGTTGGATTTAAGCCACATATATGTAACAAACTGTGCAAGTTAAGGATGAGTTCTTAAAGTCAGGTTTTATGAACTAAACAAATTTTGCTGAACAAAACATCTAAAGTAACACCAAGCAACACTAAAGCAGCAATGCAGTAAATGGTAAACAAAGCAGTGTCATGACAGTGTGTGAACGTCAAGAAGTAGTCTTGTTGTTCACTGTGAGCAAACGTAGTTATAATTCCTTATATGTTCCTTATTTTGCGTCATACAGATTGGCTTGAAGTTGAAAGTGTTTCTTACTTCATTTTAAAACGTTTGTCGGGATACTTTTAAATTAAATGATTTTACCCAGTTATTTTCTAAACGACACACACACAGACAAACTCAAGTTAATAATCTGAGATTTTTACAACTTTCACATTTTCATGTTGAGGATCCTTTCCTCAGTAAATGTACGTTGAAGTCTTTTGTGTTTCGAGGCTGAAAACTTCAGAGCAAAACATCACATTCATATTTGTACTTGCACACATTGCTTTGAACAGCTGCTGAGTGGTTGATTTTACCTGTTTGCAGGTCCAGGAACTGAAACCAGCATATTTTCAGTCTGACTTCTTACTTCCATGTTATGCTGTTTAGCAAAAAAGGGAAAATTGAAAACAGAGTTTTTTTTAGTTTTGATCACTTTTTCTCAAGCTGCCGGTTTGTGTCTTTGCCACTTGAAATGCAGTCTTAAACAATGAATGTTAAGTGTTAAATTATGAAGCTATAGTATGAAGAATGTGTATATATTTTACCGTCATATGCAGTAAAACAAGTGTTGCTTAAATGCATTTAATATAAACAAATGTAGCTCAAAGTTTGTTCAAAAAACTTGTTCTTTGGATGTAGTTTTCAATGTTTCATCTAATTTTTTGGGAACATAGCAGTAAACTCTTCAGCACCATGTCTTCTTTCCTCCAAACTGGAGGATGTGTTTTATAATACATATATGACCTAATGTAGCCCAAGAATAAAAAGGAATAAATAATGTTGAACTTTGAACCAATGTGTGCTTGATTTTTACATCATTTTCCTGTCATATTTTTGGTGATCGTACATTACCTCAAAGTCAGTGGAGCATTCATGATCGTATGTGCATATTTAATGATAATTTAAAAAAAAAAATGTAGTGTAGAGGGTCCATGCGGTAGTTTTTAACACATTCACCTTACACACAAAATATCTGCGGTCCGGCACTCAGAGGAAACACAAACCCAGTCTCAGGGGCTCATAAGCTAATGTACTTAGTGCTAGTCCGAAGGCTGGATAAAAAGGAAAAGGAAGGGCATCCGGCATAAAATCAGTGCCAAATTAAACATGCAGATTCATCCGTTGTGGCAACCCCTTGGGAAATGGATTTGTTTTTTCAGTATTGCTTTCAGTACTGGATGCTGTGTTAATTTTACCTTTTGTTAATTTGAAATGGGCGGTAATAGTCAGGTTGTAAGAGTTAGGAAGTTCTGAAGAGTACGATAATGCATTACAAACACATGAATCATAGTCACGTAGATGTAAAGCACCAAGCCTTTAAAAGGAAAAAGGTAGAGAAAAGCAGCTAAGCTGATATTGGAAAGCATTATCTCTGCATTATCTTTCAAACTTTCCCAGTGTCAGTGTGACTTTGCTAATGACCGAAAATACAATGAACTGCTTCAGAGCAAGCCACCATTTGGTGCTTGCTCCACAGTTACTGAGGTATTTGCAAGTCATTAACAAACTGTGAAAAGATCATTAGCATTAGCAGTTAGGTGTGAGCTGAGCTGCACACCTGTTCTGCAAATGTTACTTTAGTCATGTCCAAATGGCACAAATGTGCAGTGGGACAAACAGAAAACGAATAAACTGAGGAGTAAAGTTTTTCCACTATACTTGTGTGACAAAACAGACCTACATTTGATGAGTAATTATGTTTTGGAAGTTTGTTACTTGAGTTAACAGGTGGCAAATTTCAGTAACGTCTCCAAGTCTGGAGAGAACTTCTACACAGCCTTTCCTGATTTTTCTTTTTTTTTTTTTTGTAAACCACAGGAATTCTCAAGTAGGTCCAACTGTCTGCTGTCATAAAAACAGCGAGATAGAGAAACAATGCAGCCTACAGCTACAATATAGCACGACTCTGTCTCATTTAGTTAGACTGTCTTTGGTTCAGTCTGTCTTAACCACTGCCATGCATCTTAAAGTCCTCCAAAACAACCACCCTGTCCCCCCGATTCTGGGAGCAAAGTCAAAACAAACATGCACAGAGGAGCCTTGGGGAGTTGTGTGTGGAGGAGAATGGGGGGTGGGGTTACAGAGGGAGCAGTGTGCTGGAGCCCATTTTCTAAATTATCTTTATTCAACATTTCTTTAAAACAAACCCCCCTGTTCCCCCGGCTCCAAAGTGGGGTGACCCATGGATTTGGGAGGTTCTTATGTCACACGCATACAATGTTCCATTCATGACAGCCATGGAGCCATAGCGACTAGCCGACCTGCTCTCTATGTAGAGGGATGATGGATTCAAGGTCACCCAGCTCCTTAGGGACCAGAACATACAAACCCCTCTTTATAGGCAACAATGATACCAGCACTACTCGCTTGGACCTTTAACAGTACCAACAGAAAAAGAGAGGGAGGAAGAGAATATGGAGACTGATTGAAGCCACAATGCTGTAGGTCGTGGTTTAGGAGAGGAGGATCGGTGATGTTTTGGAGGATGGGGTGGTGGGATAAGTTTTCCATATAAGAAGCTCCCATTCTGGGCTGCATTACTGTAAGGTTATTCAGCAGACTTTTTAAGAAGGCAATATAAATTGGCAGTACTCCCAGAAACAACAAAGCAAGCACAAGGGTCAAAATTGCATCCAAAGTTTTCCTGGCAGCAACATGCTCGTGCTATGATTAAAGCAAAGAAACTGAGCCAACACCACGGGCACCGACAGCCAATTAGAGCCCCCTCCATAGCACAGCCACAAACTCATCACCCAATGGTTCTTCATCCCGTTGCTTCAGGGCCATGCTGTTTCTGCTCTAACCATACGGTCTGGTACTGATTTACACCTGGCATGACCAGGTGATTGTTATTAACTAAATGAGAGCACAGAAAACAAACATTAATCTGAGCCCTGGTTTTAAAGGCCACTCGTGAACCTATGACAATTACAGCTGCAGTTTTTTAAGATATCCAAATACATCTCTTTCTGATTTTCACAAGACTTTGTTGCCTTTTGATCTATTGATCCAGTGTTTAAATGGGCAATTTAATATTGGAAATAAACTGGTGAATGTGACAGAAATAAAAAAAGAATAATCAAATTCAGAACTGCAGAAATAAAAAAATCTTGACTTTTAGAGTTTAGCATGAATTAAAAACACACACAGAATCATACATTACCTGTAATGGAGCAGGTAACTGCATGGTAAACACCCAAAACTTTCAGATTCCACACTTTCAGTTTGTAAGACAGGCCTTGAGGCAAAGAGGCAAAAATCTTAGTTTGTCCCACTCACCCCAAAAATAAGTGATCTTTGTGTGTACATTTTACTTTTACAAAAAAGATAACAGTGAGCCAAAGCTACTCTAGTGGAGTCACAGAATCAAAATGTGGATCTATCATGTTAGGTCTTCTTCAACTGACATAATTCTGTGAAAAAAGCTGGATCCAGTATTCTTGGCAAAACAGATTATGTAGATGAAATAAATTCCTCACCATTCTCCAGTTTTTGTGACATTTTCTGCTTCAATTTCCATAGTTTCTAGACTTCTATATGAATCATATTATTAACAAGTATCCTTACTTTTCCCTTCCCTGCCTCCCTCTCTCTACCCGTCATGGACACGAGCCAGCTGTTTCTACAGAGCGCACTTCCAGATGATGACGGTGGTGAAGAACCAGGAGCACTGTTCACATAAAGACAAATACATTTTTGCAAAGTTTCTGAAAAATGAGCGTTTCCAACATGTTGCTGACAAAACTTCAGACTACACAATTTTTAGAGATTGTGATTTTATTTTCAGACAAAATTGTCATTTGTGATTTGTCATTTAATAAATACATATTAAAAATCACACTGTATAAAGAAATTAAATAATGAAACAGTACAGCAGCATGAAAATCTTGCAAACAAACATACAGTATAATATTTTTGATAATTGTATTAAAGCTCCCTTGTGGAATATTCAAATAAATGAAATCTAAACGGTCCGTGAAGACCTACAACAGCGAGGATCATTGGCTTGCCACCATCTATTAAGTTTTTTACCGTTTCACAGAGGCCCAGTTATGAAGGCTTTACTTGAACTCCACAACTCAGTGTATCCCTCAAATATAAAGCCAGTGCCAAACCTAAGAAAATGCATGTCTAGTGTAAATAAGGCAGAGGCCGCACCTCTCCAGTTTTCCCCTCATAGCGGTGGAGAGGACTCCATCAGTGGAGAGAGCATGGTGAGCCTGTGGTTCACCCACAGTAAAGGCAGTGGGGGGAAAGGGGGGTGTGGAGGAGTATGTACATGTTTGTATAGGCCTCTATATCATACATCGTACATATATCACATATAGCAATTGCTTCAAAATGCTTTTGATACACCTTAATGTCACAGCTCTGGCTTATTTGTAGTTTCAGTTTTTTGCAGGTTTAGTTAAACTTGAAATACATTTGAATGTTCTGTACCAAACCAAAATGCAACAGTGCCAGTTGCATTTTGCAGTGACAGTGTTGTATTGTCATACAAGCTGTCCAGCATTTACATATCAATGGTGTGTCAGTAGGAGGGGATTCAGGCTAAGCAGGGCAACAACAGTGTAAAGAACAGGGAACTTTCACATTCAGCAGTGTGCAAATCCAAAATTCAAGAGTTTCTTACCAGCCAAACTTTTTTTTTTTTCTGAAAAATAATAAACAGAAGTTCACTACCTGTCCAATCATTTCATGTAAAAACTTTATAGCATCAGCCAAAACATTGGCCACATTTGGCTGGCAAGTGCAATATCCCACCCAGATAGTGTACTCAGTTGGTTAGGATGTGGTGTGATTTGGCTACAGCAGAAACCTGGTCAGGTGAAGGCTCTGTGTCCAAACTGTACACTGACAGACAGCTGAGGAGTTCCAGTCTTCCCACGGTGGCTGTCCTGTTTACTGCAAACAGCAGGCTGAGAAGACAGAAATGTGTCAAGCTCCACTTTTTCAAGATTACAACACATTTCCTACAACATTTGAAATAATTATTCTCTATGGGTTCGGTGAACACATTTGGCATCCGAAAAGATGAATAATATTTTCCAGAGTTGCTTTGGAAACTTTTATGTTATTAATTTCGACTGATTAAAGGAAAACAGTGTGTTAGACTAAACATCTTCAACATTTTTATAAAAACAACTCTTTATAAACATTTAAAGTCTATTTATAAAGTAATTATCTAACTTAATGCGCCTTTGTGTTACTACCTATGAGCTTAAATGTGATGTCTTTCTCCTCCTGCCGTGTACAGAAGTGCACATCAGCAGCCCAGGAATCTAAATTCAATTGTGAAACTTTAATGAAAGTACAGTCAGATTAAAGATCAGCTAATGTCCGAATTGACTGCATCAGATATTCGAGTCCTCACATGCGTCTCTGTCAGGTAATACGTAGGAGAGTCCAGGGCTGCAGTGCATGTGTGAAAAGTGCTTCAGTGTGTTACCTCCTGTCCACTCTCCAGCATGGACAGACTGGCATCCCACCAAATCAAATATGTAGTTTGCAGTATATGTATACTCTTCTCGTGTTTTCAATACTGATGTTAAAGCAATGACAGAAACTAATAATCATCTGCATTTAAATTAAAATGTACTGTATGCTTATTAGGCCTGCATCAAAATTCCGGCATTATCCCCAAGTTTCAGATTTTCCATGATAATCCAAAAGACTTGATGCTTATACTTGTTTGTGTATTTCTTTTTTCTTGCTGATATTTTGTCCGTCTGGATCAGGGTAACAAAAGAAGCTTTGTTATAGAAAATAATTAAATCTTCTTATGAGGTGTTACAGCTCTAAATCAACTCATCGTTGAAGAAAGCCAGTACAAACAGACACTAACACTGATAAAATATAATATTTTTTGTAAACACACTAAATTCTGACCTTGGAGGAGATGCGAGTCCTCTTTTACTGTTTGTTGCTACATGAGCTAAACAGAACATGTCCAGTCCTTTTCCATAAATAAACCTTTATGTAAATGGAATTATCAGATATACATCTGCCAAGACCTTAATGTCTCTCCCCTGCTGGGCCACACTGATCATGCATATGATGCCAATTTAAATATTCAGTGCTCCAGGCTTGTAAGGGGAAGGTACTGTACACGTACTACCAAGACAGTGCCTACAGTCTGCCATGTGAATTTTCAGAGGATTTTAGAGATCTCAGTTCTCAGCAAAAGTTGGTGATGCTCATGTTGGTGTAGTCTAAGGTCACCAGACAGACTTGGGCGGAGCTGCGACCCTCTCTTCTACAGCTGCTGTTGGATTAGTGCCAGCCAGGCTGACTGTGGTGTGGTTTTATTAAAATAACACCAGCAGAATAAGAAGCCACATTCTTTGTGAAACTTAAACAGCCTCTAGAGTCATCAGTTGCCTTCCCCCATTCCTGTCTTTTTTTCTTTTTTAAATTCATAACTCCCCAGGAATCTCTAGTGGAGAACAGGATATTGTTCCGACTTTAAGTATTTACCATCCATCTAGGAGCTTAGAAAATACTAGGAATTAGGTTTTGTCTACAAAGGTTGCCACTAGGGAAATTTGCAGATATTAAAACTTAACTTTCCATTAATGATACACTGCTGATACAGTGGAGATGTTTGACATGTAGTGATACAAAAGGAACAAAAAGCAACCCTTAAAATAGAAGTTTCGAGTTTAAATTTTTTGAAGTTTTTATTTTTTTCTTTGACTATGTCTCTCTTTCACAATATAGGACTTTACAGGAGGACGGGGCTGCATGGAAATAAAATGAAAGAGTCAGGAAGCCCAGCAGGGTGGCCAGAGCAGCAAGAGAATGGCTCATATTTTACTAGTGGAAAAACCTTCAGTGAAAGGACATTTCATTGCAACTTGAGATGTGTGTTCCTCACCTACAGCAACTTTCACCACATTCCCTTACTAACACTACATTTACTGTAGCTACTTATCAGAATGGCTGCAAGGGTAAAATAAAAAAATAAACACACATTCATGGGCGAAGTAATGATTACACAACACAACAGGGAGACTCACAACTTCTGACGGAATCTGCGAAAGATTCTCGATCCAGAGAAACGTCCCTCTGAGTCTCCTGCATCTGAAAAATGAGCAAAACATGTATCTGAAGATCCTTACCTAACGTCTGTTTTTTTTTTTTAAATCAAATATTTTCTCATACAGTCTGGGGTCTTTTTTTCTCCTTCACTTGAATGTACGCAGAAGGAATGCATCCTTACCTTAATATGCTTTTTGAGGTATTCAGCTCTGCTCATGAGGCTTTTAATCTGATGAGATACAAAATTCTAATAAATTTGGTAACGAATACACAGTTACAACACAGGTTTTTGTGCTTAGTGGCTTTCATTTTAAACATGTTTACTATTCAGGATTTTAACTATGCCTGCAGCATGAATCCAGAAGCAAGGTTGGTTAGTTAAAATATAATACATCCTATAGTAGATAGACAACAGATTGTACAGATATTCATGGTTCCTAGACTTCAGTGATCCACTTTTTCTCTGGGTTTTAATGAAAAGTCTTCTTTACTACACAATGACTGTAAAACAAAATACATTAGTATAACTCTCAGCTGTAGTTTGTGGTTACATAACACTAGTATTTCTCAGACAGCTTCCAGTATGACCATTTTGTTACATTTTATTGTGACTTCATTGCCTTTAAGTGAAGTATACAGATAGTTAATTGTTTTTTGTTGTGTATTTTGTATTTAATTTATTATTTACTCTACACTGTGGTGTTTTTGTGCAGCAAAAAAACAAACAAACAAACAATAAATTCCAGATGCATGATGGCAAAACCTGAATTAAATCAGATCAAACCAATCATGTCTGCAACTTGCTATTTCTATTTTTTGAAAAGATTTCATATGGCACACACGTGCAAGCAGTAACTGCTGTCATCACAGGGCTCGAGGGTGCTCTTTACTGTGGTAATCAGTCCTGTGGTGATCATGAAGGTTCTTGGCTGCACCTAATACCTAGTTGTACCCCCGCTTTGTCACAATTTAAAGCCAGCTCTCTCAGGTCTTACTGGAGTAACATCTGAGGGTCGTAATGACGGGAGACCTAAATTGATGACGTCCGTAATGTCCCTTTAAAACACCAATCTTTGGAGCCAAATAATCATTCTGACCACAGGTTTTTAGTATCCGGCTCTGACCCCAACCTTATGTAGCCACAAAACTTTAATCACAATCCCTTTAATCACCATCTACAATAAATGTGGAACAAATCTACACGGGTAAGCAAAGTATATGGGGCATGCTGATAACTTGCAGAATTTTTATTACCAACAAAGGCTACAAGACAAAGAGATCCCATGTATGCTCAGCCATAATGACACTATGTCAACATACACTGGCTAGATCCAAGCTATGACTCACTACTGAGAAGCCAGAATATTGAATTACAGCTTTGAGAGACCAAAGCATGCTCAACAGTAGATATGAACGCACATGGAGGCCAGCCATGCAGCCATGGCAGCATGTGTTGGCTTTTTTAGGTTCTCACATACACACATGCTTTCAATCTAATACCCCAAACCCGCCTCCCTAATGCTGCATTAGATTATTACAGCCGCAGCTGAATTTACTTAAGACAAGCACCCATAAAACTTCAAATAGGGAGGTCTACACGGCCCATTCAATTCCCCCCCCCTTTTTTGGCTTTGTTGGTGAAATATGGCTGTCTGTTGTTGGATCAGTTTCTGGATTAACAATCTTCACAAAAACAAAATACCCCGGAGCTTTAACAACAGACATACACAACACCTTGTCAATGCAAGAATCCAGGATCCTAATTCCTCAAACTTACAGTAAGCAATCTTACAGGATTGCAGAATTTAGGGTTTTATTCAGGTACGTTGAGGATGTTGGAAAAACTTGCAAGATCCCCCCGGGTTCTTGCAAGTGCAAGAAGATTAGAAATAAATAAATGGATACTGAACTTCTTGACATTTTAGATTCATCACATCCGTACATTTTTAAAAACATTTCATTTCTAGCTGACTGACTTTAAAGTTGACATTACTGATTTGCAACAGAGGCTGGAAAGCAAGGTTGTTATCAAGCTGTAGTTTTTGACACTAAGGACCAGATTTACTAAATAGAGCAAAATAGCATGTGAGTGCAATCCCCAAATAGCCTTCACAGGTGTCATTAGTTTTTTTACAAAAGTGATTTGGTGTTAAATATTAGCATAGTTAGCAGTAAACTGCGTGTCACAAATGTTAAGTAAATCAGCTTGCATGCTTGATTTAAATATTCTCCTCCCTACATTTTGCACTTTGAAAACGGAACTTCCAGAGATGTTTATGCAACAGGGTCAAGTGCAAAAATCTCTGAGTTCCGACCTCGAACACACAATGTTGTCACTGTGTTCCCTCTGTACATACCTCGTGGACTCACAAAGGAAATGAATATGACAAAAACTGCAGTACCTGAAGTGGATTATAAAAACCAATGGTGTCATTCATTCTCTATGAATGACACATCTAGCAAAATTTTAGCAAAGTTTTAAATTTGTAAACCCCCCCCCCCCCCCCCAAAAAAAAGAGTCAAATGACACCATAAAGCTTTATGTAGCTGATAATTCTGTTTGTCAGTATGACTCTGTGAGAGTGGTCATGTGACACATTGGTAATATAAGATATTCAATTATCTAAGTGGACAGTGATCTATGGGTATGTTAGAGGAAATATAGATGATGAATTACATTATTTGTTCTTTACCCCCAAAAAAACCCCAAAAAAGCACATTTGATGAGTGGAAAAAATGCTTGCAGGTCATGTGATGGAGTGTGCACTGTGGAAGGTGATCAGCTGAGGGCTCGGTGGAGGTAGGAGATTGTCGTTCCTACTGTGAGCACTCAACCAGAATCCCTTCCTCACACACTCACCTCGCTGTGGAGCAGCTCCCTCCTGCGGCCCTGGGGCTCGGCTGGCTCACCAAGGGGAGAAAAAAAAAGACATAAGAATAATGAGGAGAATAATGAGGAGGGGAAGGGAGGAGAGAAGTTCAATACCTAATGACTTTGTTTGTTCTCGGAGAGGTCAACTACAAGACTGGATTTCACTAGTGAGGTTCGAGATGGGATTGTTTCTAATGTAGGCCAGTGTTTTCACCAACTACCATCCGAAAGAGAAGACTCACAGAAAATGGAGAGAGATGAGGAGTATAAAGAGGAGTCCGTGGTGGTTAGGCATGATGGGAAGCTGTCTGGCAAATAGCTCCTAGACAGTCAAAGAACTAATGTTTTCCCCCGACTGTACTCCTCATGGTATCCTCTGCCACAACAATGCTCCCTGACACTGCAGAGAAAAGGTGGTTGGGATTGCATTCACCCACCAACTAAACCAGTATAGCATAACAAATCTAACAAAAAGCTATCAGCGTTCTTCTGCACGTGTGTAAAGACTTTCTTCAGACAGCTTTAGAAACTAGGATCCATTTCAAGTGAAAAAGTAACAGTATTTTCAAATTGAACAGATTTGTTTTCAAAATCAGTATCTGAATGCTTAGAGCTCTTGTCTATTAGAGAGATAATAGTTTTTGTTTGTTTCCAGTGTGTAAACACAAATAAGTGAAGTGTTCTGTCTGAATGGGAAACAGATGGCAAGGCTTTCATACCACACACAGGGTGCTGGCACGGGTCTCATCCCAGCTCAAAGCCACATCTGGATCACTCTATTCCACCTCTTCCATTGGGCTGATCTTCCAGATGAGCTCATGAACCCAGCCTAATGGACGCCAGGCCACAGAGAGAGTCACTGGAGTCTCTTCTGTTACTCTGTTTGTCGGTCATATTAAGTGTCACCATCTCTCTCCAAGTCTGTGGTTTCACAGTCTCTTGTCTTTCACCCTTTCAGATTACCTTTCACTCTCCCTCAGTCACCCTTTCTTTGCATCCACCTCTCTAAAAGACCATTTGTCATGTTTAGTGTCTTTTCTTATTCTAGTTAAACTTCTCTTTACTCACTCTCCAAAGTCTTTCCCTTGAGGATCATTTTTTCTTCAGCTATTTCTTGACCTAGCTATACCCTCAACTCTAACTGAATTTCCTGAACTCTGAGTCCTAGCCTACTCATTATTCCCCCACTTTACATAACTCTAAGTGCCAAGCTGCCTTTTAAAATTATTTTCTTCAAAATCATTCTTATTTTTCTCTCTCTAGTAACAAATGTTTGCAAAAGCACACACACAAAGCTGCTACATTCTCAGTATGCAGAGAAAGTACCAGATACAGGACTACAAGATTGTTTCATTGCCTTTGGTGACACTCAAATCAAATCAAATCAAATCACTTTTATTGTCACATCACATGTGCAGGTACACTGGTACAGCACATGCAAGTGAAATTCTTGTGTGCAAGTTTCACAAGCAACAGAGGTGTGCAAAATACAAGAAACAGGAACAAAGCAAAATATAATATATAATATATATAACACTTCAGCATTCCCTATGCTTTGGCACTTTAGCTTACCTTAATAATAATGTATACTTTATTGATCCCCGTGGGGAAATTCCTCTCTGCATTTAACCCATTCACTCAGTGAAGCCGTGGGCTGCCATTGGGCGCCCGGGGAGCAGTGTGTAGGGACGGTACCTTGCTCAGGGGTACGTCAGGGTAGTCGTTCAGGGGAATCGAACCCATGACCTTCCGATCACGGGGCCAACACTTTTACCTACTGAGCTATCCCTGCCCCCGGTGAACCGGTGAAGTGGCTCAGCAGCCAACATCTATAAAAATCTGAATAACTGATGTTGTAATGAAAGAAATGTATTTGTCTACCTGCTAATGCCAACAGTAGTTCTCCTAAACACTGCTGGTACATATCCAGTGCCTCAAGGTCATCTGATCCACTCTCCTCCTATACAGGAAAGTTAAAGTGAGGCATAAATTCTTTAAGCCAGTCAATCAAGTAACTAAAAACTAACTAGTACCACTACTACTACACAATTTATTCCCTTCTTGTTGGCTGCTGAACCAAAAGACACAAAACTGAAAAAAAAAAAAAAATTGTTTGGTTCACAAATGAGCTTAAAAGATGTGGTTTGGATATCAATCTAAGAAAGGGTTTGGTTTTTTACTCTTCCAGTTAGGTCTTATTCTCCATTATATTGCCTTTATTTCACTTTGCCTTTGTGTATAACTCCAGCAATGTCATCATCCAGCAATAAACCCATCTAACCTTAGCAATGGCAGTAGAGGCCATCTCCAAAGCAGCTAGCAGACGTGGCTGGTCTTTAGACATTTCTGCAAATGAAGAAAAGATGGACACACAGCAGAACTCATTCTACTGAAACATATGCAGTACTTTGAAACTGGCATGAAATCTTGCTGTATCTTATGACAAACCGTATTGTGGACATAGTAGTTTTGTTATATATTTGAGTCATTTTTTGAGCTCCAGACTGAAGAAGCTTCTCGGATGAGAAGGCCCTCAAGAAACCTAAAGAAGTCCAGATGCTTTTCTTTCCAAGCTCCTTAGACTACGATGACCTGTATGACTGAGAACCTTCACAGACATTTCACTTCCAGGACAAAGAAAAATGAAAGTTTTTTCCTTCTAATACTGATTAAAGTTTTATATGTTTCATCTTTGCATGTTTGCTATTCTACAAAAACCTGTTTTGAAGTAAACATCCGATTATTTGATCTAAGTTAAAAGGAAAATGATACACAGTGTGTGGCTAAACAAGGCTCAAGTTTGATTCATAGTGCAGTACTAAGTGAACCTGGACCTCACAGACATGTTGCTTGAATGAAGGCTGCAAAGACTGGTGTGTGGCCTTGGTAATAATGTGCGGTGTAAACATAGGATATTGATTAACAAGCACAGTGCTTATGTAAAACAAAATATAGCAGGCTAAATCTAGCGAGCCATGCGGTGCCCCAGCTTCTGCCCGGAGATGTATGTTTTTTGGGGTTTTTTTTGTTTCTTTACCTCGGAGGATATCCCTGGAAGTCCGCGCCTGCTCGAAGCTCAGTCTGTTGTCCGAAGCTACCAGGGCTTTGAGCTCCTCAGCTCTGGACACATACTGCTTGACCTGTGGAAAGGCCTCTTACATTGACTTAACTTAATTACATCAACCACAACATATGGTTCTCATGCTCTCTATACACACATATGGTATTCATAAAGAAGAATTCATTACAAGTGAGAGCCACTGGATTATAGAAAAAAAAAGACTAACTGAAAATAGGGGGCAATCCACATGTGAATGTGAGGACTGTTTTCAGGCCTACCTTTTGCCTGAGGGCCTCTTTACGTTGACAATTTGTTTCATCTGGGGGGGGGCAAAGAAAAGAGATGTATTGGTTTTTCATTTATTGAGTTTCCTTTGCCAGTTTATTGTGCTGGAACAAAGACAGTGCATCATAGTGGGCCTTAAGTCATAGACAGGATATTAAGGTGGTTGTTGCTCTTACAATAAATAGCAGGGACAAAGTGCTCAAGAGCACTGCAGTAAAGCGAGAGTGCTGCGGACCTCTCCCCCTCCTGGTCCTTCTGAACGGCCTGTAGGACCAGCTCTTTCTGAAAAGAAGAAACAGAAGTGGTATCACTGATTGGAAACGGATACAAACATCTATTCATTATCACCACACAGGGAAAGTATGTTTACAGTCCTACTAACACATGTATAAAAGTCAGTCACATACAAAATCTTTCTTGAAAATATGGAATATTCCTAATCTCTTACCGCTTTCACTATACTTTCTGCACTTGGCATGTGCTCCATATCCACGAAAGGGTGGGTGAAGAACTCTGCAAAGGTAATCCGGGTGTCTGGATTTCTCTCCAGCAGCCGCAACAGAAGGTCTCTGCAGTCCTTGGATACCCTGGCCCCAGGAGGGAGCTGATACAATACACAACCTTATTGCATTGCATCCAATAGGCAGGGCGATACAAGGAAAAAGGACAGCACATTGTTGCCACAGACCCTCTGGTCTCACGTTGCTACTTTCTGTCAAAAGATGACCTTTAAACTCCCCGTGTGAATCCCTGGATAATGGACCATGTGCTAATGCAATCCATTAAGTCTAAGCCTAATGTTTGATTGAAGAATCCAAGTGTTTTGAAAGTCCTCCAACATTAAAGTGCATGGATCTCGGACGCCCCAGTAGCCCAACATGTACAAAGGCTGGACAGAGGGTTTCATTACTGTCATGGGACCTTTGCTTCCCCTTTTCTTGTCTCCATTAAAGAAAGGGTAAAACAAGCACATGTTTTCTTAATAATTATTCTAATTTTAAGCCTGATGTAGTTTGCGCATGTAGCAAAAATAGGACAAAGACACAAATAGAGTTATTAGTTACTAAGCCATTTAATTAAATAATTATCTTTCTCTGTCTCTTTTTTAAGAGATCACAAGCTCTTGTTTGCTGTATGTAAACAGAGTTTTCAGTCCCAGACTGCTCTCTTAAATCAGTATTTGTCAAACTGTGGGGTAGACCACAGAGCCACTGTAGGGGAGGACGGATGAGAAGGGTAAAAGTATGGAGTGAAGCTAAGAGAGGATAACATTTATTTAGGGAATAAACAAACATAAATTTACGTATGCTGCTGTCTTGATGTTTATTTCACTAAAATTCATCTAGTATCTTTTATTATTTCTCATCATTTAAAAGGTCATGTTCTTCAGCTTCCTATGGGAGACATGTCAGATTGTCTTGAATGTTGTATAGGTGATTTAAGAGGACCAGTCATGTTTCAGTAGGGCTTCAATTGCTGGTTCCTCTTGAGTGGGATAGTTTGCCATCTAGTGGTCAAATCCAGTACATGGGAGAAAAATACTTGGAACCGTAGTGTTTTCTACAAAGGACACCAACAGCATATTTCAAATTAAGTGTTAGGAAATTATTTTTCTTCAGTCTAAGTTATCTGATTCCAAGGAGATGTATTGATACATGTCGAAAACCTGATCAACCCCAACATACTATGAAGATACTGCGCAAATGTAACAAAATGAAATGCTTAAATTTGTGGCTTTGCACACTGACGAGCAATTTTTACTAAACTAAACATAAGAAACTATAGCATTCTGCAGGATTTATATATCCATAGTTGGAATAATAATTCTCATTTGCACATTTGCTCATACCCAGTGCAATTCAATTTTTTCTGTCTAACACATTCACCAGATTGCTCATAACTTACTTCAATAGGTTGGTTGCTCCGAATCTTCTCCTCTAATTCAGCATACGACTTTGATGCAAATGGTGCTCTGCCAAACAATGCCTCTGTGTGCACAAAAACAATGTTCAGTAGATTATTACAAAAGAATAATTATGCAATAATTACTGAGTACTTAATAATAAAAAAAATAAAGAAAGTGATTCAACTGAGTAATCTGAATAAACTCTTGTGCACCTATATATATTTGTACCATACATAACAAAGACATCTTGCATGTTGGATTTTATTGAGAAATTCTGTGCAAATGAACTTTAAATTCATTCTATTTAGCTCTTCTAAAAAGCACATAATAAAAAATATTCTTTTCATTTTGCAGTGTACAGTGTCACACCCATAGTACACGTTACTGCTGTGTGCTATTACAATATTATTGCACAATTACCGCACTAAAAACCCATAAAGGGCAAATAGTTCAATTCTACTTTTAGCCTACTGAGCGAGCTCTTTCAAGCCTGCAGGGTCAGTCAGCTGATTAGCCTTTTATTGCTGGAAAAGGAGTGGTGTCAAGATATTATAAATTACTGTTAGGAGTGAGACGCACAACATGACACAGGACAGATTACACCAGATTCTGTGTACCCAGAACCACATTAGTTGCCAAGATGTCTAACACAAATGCATTACAAGTGACAAATGAAGCAAAGCATTATTCATGTTGATGGCAATCCACATTCACAAGAGATAAAATATGTGAACACACAGTACTTGCCATAGAGAATAACTCCTACAGACCACAGATCCACCCTGGAGTCATACTGCCGTCGACACACCATCTCAGGAGCCATGTAGAGAGGAGAACCTCTCAGGACACTCTGCTCGTCCCATGGGGACATGTACTGTGCAAAACCAAAATCTGTGGGCAAATTAGGAAGTAAATGACATCTGAAACTATCTGTAAATTCTTTACCAGTTGGAATGTTTACAGTAAAACATGCACAAAATAGTTTTAAATACTTTTTGAAAAGATTTTATTACAACATGAGCACAGAAATATGGCTGGCATGCAAAAAGTTAAAGTTATGGTGCTGGAAACATAACAGTGCAATAGGCATGGCAACTACTTAACTCTTCCGGTGTTTGTTGTTTAGTGAGTGCATGTGATCACCTGCTAGTTTCAGGATAGAGCCGCTGAGCAGAATATTCTGGGGCTTCAAGTCCAGGTGTGAGATATTTCGCTCATGAAGAAACTGGAGGGCACAAGCTGTTTGTGTGGACAGATGTAATAGCTCAGGATAGAATATGAATGCAATTTTCTTCCACAATCAAGTATGCACAGCTGTTTTCGAATTGGATTTAATTTCTAGACTTCCTAAAACAGGTATTTAAAAACCTGTTTCATGTTGATTATTCTCAAACAAATCTCTCATCAAAAAAGTTCACATAACACTACAACAATATTGTTTGAAATGGGAATCACCCACCAATCTGCTGCAGGAAGCGCCGAGCCACACTCTCAGGTAAAATCCTGCGACTGCGAATGAAGCGGGAGAAATCACCACCAGAACACCATTCAAGAATCAGGTAAATATTTTCAGCATCCCACTGATGAAAAAGAAAAGTTCAGACACTGAGGGATAGAGTGAAAGCAAGATCAGGACTACACGTTTTATTTCACATTTCTTTCCTTAATATCTTTCTTAATGTTTTAAAAACATAAATATCAAGAAAAAAAAGAAAAAGAAAAGGAAAATATATAAACAAGAGAAAACAAAGAAAAATTATACAGAAAGTGATATCCAAACAATTAATGTAGAAAAAGGTGCAAATATAGTAAATACAATATCGTAAATAACAAAATGTTTTACAACAATCTATTATTCAATGTGGGAAAAGTTTATATAATAATATGGGTCTAGTGTCTTTCTGTTTCTTTTTCCTCTTTTACTGATTTTTTTAAGTATTATAAATATTATTTACAGTATTTTTTTATTTTTATTTTGGGAAATTGCTGCAACTGGTCCAGGGTGTATCCTGCTTCTCACCCTATGACAGCTGGGAGAAGCTCCCGCCCTTATATTCCTGAACTAGATGAACAGTTATTAAAAAGCTAGATGAATGGATAATATGGGACACAAAACTCTGCTCCTCAAACAATCCTTGCATAAGTACCAGCTATACTAAAACACATGTATGAGCTTACCTGGAAGTCTTTCAGCTGCACTATATGAGGATGGCGCACAGTCTTCAGGATTTCAATCTCTGTGAGCAGATTTTCTGTAGAAGCCTTGTTAAGAGTCTTCTTTCCAACTACTTTAACTGCAACCACCTCTCGACTGTTCCCCTGCAAACCCCCCCCCCAAAAAACCAAACAAACAAAAAAAAGTTTTAACAAGACTTAGTCCTTTGAGAAATTAAGTACACTCCATGACTCAAAAGTCCATAGAACCAACTTCAGCAGCAATGACTTTTAGTGATTATTTTCTGCATGACTATAGTTTCTCACAACATTATGGAGGAATTCTGGCCCACTCTTCTTTACAGTGTAGCTTCAATTAATTGAAGTTTGTAGAAATTCATTTATTCTAAGCTCTCTTAAGGTCTCGCCACAGCTTTCCAATCGGGTTGAGCTCTGGACTTTAACTGGACCATTCCAACATCTTGTTTCTTTTCTTTTTCAACCATTTGTGACCCAATTAAGGCAACGCTTTAGCTATCAGTCAAATAGCCTCACATTTTACTCAAGAATACTTTGGTGCCGAGGTCCTGTGGCTGAAAAACAAGCCCAACATTACCACTCCACTACTGTTGTTGACAGCTGGCAGGTGTTTGTGTTGATATGCTGTGTTTTTTGCTAAGTAGGGGCTGTACATTATAGCCAAACATCTCCACTTTGGCTTTGTCTGTCCAAAGGACATTGTTTCAGAAGTCTTTTGATTTGTTATGTGCCATGTTGATTTGAGAGATAAGAACCTTTCTCCTGGTAACCCCTCTCAGCAAGCCATATTATTCAGTCTTTTGCTAACTTTATCATCATGAACTTGAACATTTAACATGCTAGCTCAGGACTTTGGAGTCCTCCGCTAGGCTAGGACTTGGAGTTCAGGAAATTCAGTTAGACTTCAGGTGACCACTTCTAAAAACCTCCGCTTTTTTAGAAGTGGTCACACTTGCAGATGATCAATTAATCAAATGCACAGGGTTGCATTGACACCCGTGTAAACTTTCTTTTTGACATTACTATCCATAGTGCATAACATACTCTCTGTGAGCCTTAAATGCAGAAAGAATTAGGAATGTAAAATGCGTGGTATATAAACATAATGACTAATAACATCCACATTTACTTAAATATCGGAGATTAACTCACCTTCCTGTAGGCTTTGTAGACTGTAGCGTATGTACCACTGCCCAGCCGCTCTGTGAGAATGAAGTCTGACAGTTTTGGTGGAGCAAAGCTGGAAGTTGATGCCATATTGCCTCCAGCATGAGATTTTCCCAGACAGATCTAAGCTGGAATTTAAGATCGATATTGTGTTAATGCCAAATACCTCATTTTAACCAGCACGAAGGGAAGGAAGGGACAGTCGTCAGTCTGACCACAGTCATTTCGCTTCAAAACTATTACAATAAGGAGTATTTCAAATATTCTATCAAATAGATGTTTTTTAGTTTAAACATTTTATTGACTTAGCGTCACTTAATCTTTTCTATCCAGGCAGGGAAATCAAAAGTTTGGTGAAGACTACAGCTTCAGTTTACTTTCGGTTGTTGTATCCTGAGTTCATGCCGAATTTCAGACAGGCTAATGAATGCTTGTCATCTTAGTACACAAAGGAACTATAAACAGTTTTTTTTTTTCTTTAAAAGTGGACACATTGCTGTTTACCCTGTTAGCTTCACAAGTTCTAGCAAGCTAACTTAGCACTTTTACATTATGCTAGTATGTATAGAGCCACTAGATGTACTCGAAGTAAACTAATGCCCGGAATAAAAACAGAGTATATACAGGTTTCCTGGTTCACACAAAAATAACAAATGGACCAGGAAATATCAGTCACGAACCTGTAGGCCAACCGCAGCATATGAATGAGGAAAGTAGTGTTTACATTCCTGCTGTTAGACTGTCTCATGCCGTACAGCAGCTGACGTCAACACGTATTAAAAATATGTTACTGCCTCCTAGTGTTGATACTCCGTTACTGCAAGCTAAGGGAGAGATGGCTTTCTAGGAAAAAAGTCGTTTTTGATAGCGGTTTAGTATAATAGGAAATTAGGATTGCAACACCCGCAAAAATATGAACCACTTCTCGAGGAGTGCAGTTAAAAGATCTGCTTAAAACTGAATAAATCATATTTTTACCTTAGTATTAATGTAAAACATTTTCAGTCATGGTTTGTCAAAAACAAGGTCAGTTAACAAAAGCTAAAGACAAATCTGACGAAAAAATATGTTAAAATTATATTGTGTACATACATTAAAAATAAACAGGATGCTTTTTGTTTTACTTGATCTCAGTTGGTCTAAATTGTCAACACAGCAGGTTTGATGACTGATTTGTTCATAGGTTTGAGAGTGGGACGTGTACATGACTGAGAGTCGGTTGTTTTCACAAAATGTTTTCTTTGTATCCTCATACCTCCTGTTATATTAAAAAAAAAAATCTAAACTAAAACGGAACATTTTACCCAAAAAGAAAAAAAAAATACAAACGGATGCTGACTTTGCCCAGATTATTTTAACACGCTTTAACTGCCATTTAGTTTAAAGGCATGGCTTCTTTTTGTGTATATGTTTTGTGTATATGTTTTTGTGTGTATGTTTTTATTTTTTATTTTTTATTTTTATTTTATTCTGTGTGTGTGTGTGTGTGTGTGTGTGTGTGTGTGTGTGTGTGTTTGTGTGTGTGTGTGTGTGTGTGTGTGTGTGTGTTTCGTTTGTCATAGATCCTGTTAAACAATAACATTAATC
>VUQG01033146.1:0-10554 GCA_015106755.1 Etia nguti | reverse complement strand
AAAATGAAACTACACCCTATGTAGTGATGTCTTCACAGACTCCCCTGCCCTAATATGAAGCGAGGGGATGGTGTGTGTAGTAGCCTTCAAAGCCAAGGCTAGGAGAGGGACGGGGGATGGAGGGGCTTGTGTGGAACATATATGCACATGTACAGACACATACACTAGGATCGTTTGGCTGAAGATGAATACAAACACTGAAAGCTCTTAAATTCTAGTCCTTGTCTCATTTCCCAACTTGATTATTATAAATCAGTCTTGGGCGACTGCTCAGTTTTTAAACATGAAACATAGATAGACATAGATAGAAGGCAGGAGAATAAACCAGCTGTACTCTTCTGAACCATTCAAGGTGTACTCTCAGTGGCAGGAGAACCATATGAGAACAGCCCCACCAAGGCTGGAAACGGAACAGTACTGGAAGAGCATGTGGGAGAAGGACAAAACCCATAACGACAATGCCTGGTGGCTAGTGGCTAGATCTAATAGTAGACCACAGTAACCTCCCTGAACAGAATCCAGTGACCATCACAGTGACAGACATCCAAGGAAGGGTCTACAGCATTAAAGAGTTGGACAGTACCACCCCCGACATGGTTCACACCTATTGGCTGAAGAAGCTGAGTGCACTCCATGAGTGTCTGGCAGCACAAATGAACCAGCTGGTAATGGATGAGACACACCTGGAATGGTTAACTGAAGGCTGGACAGTCCTGAGTCCCAAGGATCCCCAGAAGGGGCTGGTACCATCCAACTACTCGCCAATAACCTGCCTCAGTACTACATGGAAGCTCCTGTCAGGCATTGTAGCAGCTAAGATGAACAGGCACATGGCTCAATAAATGAGGAGGGGACAGAAAGGAATTGGCAGGAATACCAGAGGTGCGTAACACCAGCTGCTGGTAGACAGAGCAGTCGCCCGAGAATGCAAGACCAGACTGACCAATCTCTGGATTGACTGCAGAAAAGCCTATGATGCGATGCCCCACACATGGATCCTGGAATCCCTAGAATTGTACAAGATCAACAGGACCCTAAGAACCTTCCTCGGGAATTAAATGGGGATGTGGTGAACAACACAAGAGGCCCACTTTAAGCCAATAGCACAAGTCACCATCAAGTGCGGGAGGAGTTGGCCGCCTGGCTGAGGTCTGGGATGCAAGGCCTCCCTGCTACTGCGGAGCTGGGGACGTTCTGCTTGTCTCCACCCCAGGGAAAAGGGTAACATCTTCTGGGTCTAGGTGCGGTGTTCCCCTCTGGGGGCGAGGGTACCTGGACCTGGAGTTTAGAGTATGTTTGGGGAGTATGATTGTGTGTACAGTGTCCATTTGTGTCTGTCTTTACGTTGGGTAAGTGCCGAGTATTTGTATATGTGTGCATGAGGGTGGGAATGCACGTTTGTGTCTGTGTGTGCCTGTACGTCTGTGTCTATATGTCAGGTTGGATCTTACACTCGACCTCTCTGGGAACATCTCAGGCCCTCCAAAGTATGGAGGCCTTTCTCCCCTCACCACACTCCCTGCCGGTGGCTGATGCCCTCAGACATCGGTGCGTTGGTGGTTCTTGGTGTCCGGGGCTGGGCGCTCAGGTATGTACCGGCTCACTCCCAGTGGCTGCTTGGTGGGCCCTGGCGCCTGTGGCTTGGTCAGACCCCTTCCGGGGGGTTGGGGGCCCTCAGGCCTCTGGCCTCTGGGCCTGGGGCTCGGTCCACTCTGGCAGAGCTGGCTGGCGGCAGAGCCCGCGGGCACGTCACTGCAGCCCCCCCTGGCTTCTGCTCCCTGGCTGCTAGGTGACCCCTCGTCTGGGGCTTTCCTCAGCTCTTCCCAGGAGGGTGGCACGGTTGCCCCTCTGATGGTCTCGCACTCTGGGGGGCCTTCATGCCCTGATGGATGGGGCTATGGCTCCCTACACCCTCTAGCAGATCATTACATGGAGAAACCTTTTGAATACAAGCGCGCTCATCCACACAGGTGTGCTCACAGGTGTACACACGGGTGTTCACAGACACAAATTACACCTTTCTTGGCTGCTACCTCAAAGCACATTGTGCGCTGTCGGTCCTGTGTGCTGCACAATAACATTCAATATTTAGTATCTACTGTTATTTACACTTAGCTAGGTTACTGCAATGGTGTTGTGTTTATTATGTTGCTCTCTTTTTTGCTTGTTTTCTCTTTTTTTTTTCTTTTTTCTTCTATCAACAGGTGATCCAGGTGATTTTTTTTAGTGCCCTTTCTCACTATCCCTCTTCCCCTCTGTTTGTCTTTCCCTCCCTCTCTTTCTTTCTCCCTTTCCTATCCCCCAGTCATGTCTGTCCCATCTGTAACAACTAAAAATAAAATAAAATAAATAAATAATAACAACAAAGGTCAATCAAATGGACCAATATGGCAAAGCCGTGATGATCCTCTTGGTATAGTAAATCCGTTGGGCATCTTTCTTGGCCTTCATACAGTAATTCTGATGGCTAAAGAACCAAACAGGACAGGAAAAAAAAAAGACATTATTGACAAGATTAGCTATGTGTACTGACTACGAATGGAGCAATTGAAAATTGAATGTCATTTGGAGAAGTGTAGTCGGATGCTAACAAAGAAAGGGAAGGTAGTCAGAACTGAGGTCCTCACACTACCAGAAGGCAACATTGCAGACACTGAGGACAGCTACAAGTACCTGGGAATCCCACAGGCAAAAGAAAACCACAAAGAGACTGTTAGGAAAGCTGCAACCACCAAGTACCTGCAGACAGTCAGACAAGTCCTGAGGAGTCAACTGAACGGCAAGAACATTTCCAGGTTATATCCAGGTTATCAACACCTACGCCCTGCTGGTGATCAGGTACCCTGCTGGGATAATAAGCTTGCCAAACGAGGAGATAAAGCCACTGACATCAAGACAAAGAAGCTTCTGACCATGCATGGAGGGTTGAACCCTCTGTATGCTAAATGTACGCTAAGCACAAGGAAGGAGGCTGACGACTGGTGAGTGTCAGAGCCACTGTCCAGGATGAGACAACAAACATCCATGAGTACATCAGGAAGATAGCCACAACCGACTGTGTGCTTGCTGCCTGAGTGAATATCTCAGGCAGCAGAAACCCAAGAATGAAGAGGTGCAGTAACAAGCTAAGTACAAGATCCAGAGAGGTTTGGGTCTACCACAAAAGGCAAGACTCCAGGTGCAATCTGTGTAAAGATGCCCCTGAGACAATCCAGCACATAACAGCAGGGTGCACGATGCTACCAGGCAGGGTATACATGGAACGCCATAACCAATTCCAGCTTAATATACAGGAACATCTGTGCCGAGTATGGCGTAGAAGTCCGAGCTCAAAATGGGACACGCCTCCTAGGGTGGTAAAGTATGATGGAGCTAAAATCCGGACATAGTAGTGGTGGACAAGCAGAGGAAGACAGCCATAGTGATAGATGTAGCTATACCGAATGACAGCAACATCAAGAAAAAGGAACACGAGAAGCTGGAGAAGTACCAGCTGGCGCAGCCGGCTGCCGACAGAGCCTGCGGGCTCTGGGAGTGAGAGAAGAACTCGAGAAGATGCAGAGGTTGAAGGTAACAGTGGTCCCAGTGCTAATTGGAACACTCGGTGCAGTGACCTCCAAGTTAGGTGAGTGGCAGGACCCTTAAGCACCCTTAAGCACAAGAGGGGAACTTTATGTATGTGTGTGTGTGTAAGTAATACAAAATACACAAAGGCTCCGAAATCCTCTTCCATCGTGTTGTCTAAAAGTTACCAACCAACGGGCCAAAATGACCCATTTGTAATGTTTATGCACCTGTAACACCATACAAAAGCAACAATAATGTTGCAACAGCAATGTTAAAGTTATATCTACAAAATTTGAATTATACATTTATAATGCTCATTTATACAATTATACACAGAATCTTTTGAAGTTATCATGTTGCCTATCAACCACCTTATAAAATACTAAAATTACAGACGAAAGAAACTAGTACATGCATGGGTATGTACTAATTTGTCTAATTTATGAGTGAAAGGCTACATCCTAGTCACAGAAAAATGACAGTAGTCAACTCAAGATGCTTTATTTTATAAACACTGAAGCAAGAAGAGTGAAAGAGAAGGTTTACAAGAGTTATACCTGCTGTGATGTATTGTTTGGAGAGAGTGGCACTAACAAAAACACAGTAAGGAATCTTCATTGGGAGTCGCCAGGAGGACATACATATTTCTGCGCAAACTGAGTGCATTTACAGTAAATGTCATTTTTGCATTTTATATAAGAACATTAGCAGTGCAATGAAATAATGATTTTATGCTTTCTTGTTCAGAAACACAAGTCAGCAACAATCACAGAATGCAATCATCATTTTCTGTCTGGCTTGTTCGGTGTGCACAACTTGTATTTTATTTGCTGCAAGCATATATCAATATTTTATAGAAAGGCTCAAGCGTTATGATTCTGTCATAATTATAGAATTCCTGAACATATATAAAAGGTATAAATTTATAGCATAGCAAACTTATAAATGAATGCGCCTCCACACTGCACCCCATGGTCAATACACAAGACATTACCACCGTTTTTCTAAATGCTACTTGTGGCATTACCACTAATGGTTGCATCGTCCACGTTACAAGGTGATATTATTACTATCACCCATCAGCCAGCAATCCATCACACATCCACCATGGTCCTGTCAGGGATGAGGCAGCTATTTTAAATGCGGGCAGAAGGAAAATAGGAAGTGTAGTGAAGGAGAGGGTTGGTGTAATAGTGTGAGATGGACTAAGATGATATGTTGTGGTGATGTCATCAAGGGAGCAGTTAAAATAGGAAAAAGAAGGTCATATTACAAGAATTAAAACTGTCATATTACAAAATAGTTTAAATAATGGCTGTCATCATATTACTTTCATTGTATAAAAATAATAATCTGTCTCTCATTGACAGCTGTAATTTTTGACTGCCAATATTACTCCATGCCTCATCTCTATAAATAACAATTTTGAGGTAACTGGCACTGAGTATTTCATAGGATTGGTAATAAACTAAATAATTAAACAGATATATGCAGTACTGCGCTGGCAGACTATATGGAGTGGAGAGAGAGTGGACCCAAATGCAGATGCTAGAGACAGAACGGAACTTGAAATGAAAGCGAGCCTTTATTTATGGCTTCATGAAACATAAATAAAAAGCAAATGGGAGACAAAGACTGAACTATCAAAACCTAAACTGGGAGAAACAACTAAGCACTAAGTAGAGACCTAAAACCCAAGACATGAGATCTGAAACATAGGTTTTTAAAGTTCCAGGTTTCATGTTCTGAGACTTGGAAACACAAGGGAAGATGAGCAGATAATCTGACAACAGGCAGCGGAAAACAGAGGACTAAATACATAGAGGATCATGAGGGGATGGGAAACAGGAGGGAAACACAGCTGGAACTAATCAGACATAAAGAGACAGGGAGGAAGCAAAACTGAATACATTGAACACTGGACAAGGGACTATCAAAATAAAACAGGAAATATGAGACTGACTGAATACAGGGAGCAGAGGGAGTGAGAGACACGACTGGAACACAGATGAATAAACATGGAGACAGAACTCATCATACATGATAGACATGACAGACCAAATACAGGGGATGCAGGAAAGAGACAGAGAGACATCTAAAGGGGAAATGCAAAAGGAACTAAACAGCAAAAGAAAACTAAGCATATGTTACTCCGAGAATTTAACTAACTTTAAAATATAACTTCAAAGAGATTCAAACTGTCCAAACACAGAAACACTGGGTCACAGACCCGGTACCACAACACTTGCAGTGGTAAGTGATGCCACAAATCCTTTGGGTGGCTGTGTCAGGAAAGGCGTCTGGCATAAAAATCTGCCAAATCAAACATGCTCAGCCAACTGCTGCAGCAACTCCTTGTGAATAGAGGAACAGCAAAATAAGGCTGCTATAAGATTAAAATTGACAGAAGTTTTAAAGGTTGAGCATACATAAAAGTCCAATTTCGAGGAAAAACAAATCATTATTGAGTACAAAGTTTAAAATTGATCCTGGATCTGGCAATACAAGAAATCTCATACACCCTTCAAACACAAAAGGGTTGTTTTCTGGCAAGTGTAAATGCAACTGCCAAATACAGTACCTAAAACCAAATTCCAATAAACTCAGTTTAACATGTAACCACCATGTACACCAAGTGTACTGATATGTAAATCTCGTAAACCCATATTTTAGTCACAGTAGGACTTGGAAAACAGATCAAATGTTTAAACTGAGAAAAATTTTCAGAATTTTAGGAAAATTTTAGAAAAAATATTAACTCATTTTGTATTTAATGGCACCAAAATGTCTCAATAAAGTTAGGAAAGGGCCCATCTTTCCACTGTGTAGCATCCCCATCTAACAATTGTCCACACCTACAAACTGAGGAGACCAGTTGCTGGACTTTTGGAAGAGGAATGTCTCCCATTCTAGTCTGATACAGGATTCTAGCCTGAGTCTTCTTTGTCATACTTCTTTTATTGTCCTTTATCCAGGTGAAAAGTTTCGTTGAGATTTAAACACCATTTACAAGAGAGACCTGGCCAGGATTAATTTTCAATTGATTTGGTTTATGACGAATTAATAGCCCTTGTCCACTACTACCTACCTGGCTTGAAGCAATGCAACTTGGCTGAACTCAACACGACTCAACGTTTTCTATTACAGTTTTCCATTACAGTATTATTGTAAGTATTATTATTATAGTCATTATAGCATTGCGGCCTTAAGTCCCGTGACGTGATTTGTATGTGAGCCGAGCTGACCCGAATAAGTACGAGTGAAAAAGGGCTATAAATTGAATCAACTGGTTAAAGCTATTCTATTCTACTGGGTGCAGTATGGAGCTTAGCATTAGAGTGTTCTTTTTACTTTGACTGGTCAGTTTTGAAAAACATTTTCCTCAGTTTAATCAACTACTATGTTAGTTGTTTAAACCGATACTATTACTACTAAAAAGAATATTTCTATTAATTAGTGGACTCCCATTGGATAATAATCAGTCACTGCTGTCTTCATTATGAACAGAGCTTTGGTTGATTTCAAATTTGATCTGTGATAGCACATTCATATTTCAAAAGGTTGTTAAATTATGATTGTACAAAATTAACAGCAACATAAACAAACTTGTATTTCATTTTTAAGCACATTTACATAGTGGAGTGTTGTAAGGAACAACTGGTCTTTTTTTTGACAGGAATTCAAAAGTGTTTTTTCCTATTTTTCGTCTGATATTTTACTCTTGACTTTCTTGCGTTTCGTCTCTTGCTGCCTCTTGATTCTCTAAGGAATGGTGATCATTATCAGCATGATTTTTTAGTTTCAATTCAGTGTGATTGACATCCTGTTGCCTATTCAGAGTATAGGTTTAAATATGTTAGTGGAGTATTACTCACTTAAAGCCTGCTATCACAAGCTCCCCAGCAGTCATTTTATTGGCCGCAAGTGACTCACCCCTTTCCAGCTCCTTTCTTGTGAAAACCACAGTCCATCAACATTCATACTTTCATGAAACACATAACCTGGAATCAGTAGCGACACAGCGGGACTTCCTTTGCAGAATGGAAAGAAAAAGGCATTCATCACTGTCTGGGAACTTTGCAACCATTCAGACATTATCCATTATTTTGTGCTCTGATCATAAATACACTAATTACAGCTCCCCTGTTACCTAAGTTATTCATAAACAAGGAGTGAAGGGAAATGAAAATGTATAGGCTTGGTTATTCAGTCTCTCCAAGTGTCTTTAAAATGTGATCTTTCAGGTGACATATTGACTTCTGTAAGACTAATTCTGGTTCATTTAAAATGGGGATAGAATTGGGATGGTGAGAGGAACCAAAGGAGAACTAAACCTCAGCTCATTTTGTTGATTTTCTGCAAACTACTCTTTCTCCCATAGATATGATATGATAGATATGTTGACCTACCCTCGTGCTGCAGAACTAATTTTACAAATATGTTAAAGATTTTACTTTGTTAAAAGGTCAGACTCCAATTATTGGTTTTCAACTTAAGCTGCAAGCACAGTCTTTCTTTGCTCCTTTCCATCTTTCTCTCGAGTGTGAGCCCTTTAAATTTCAGCCATTAGCTATGACTGGACGTTTTCGTTATGCATGAGTGAGAACTGCTCCACTGTAGAATTTGCATTATTGTTTGAAAGGCTGATAGAGATTCTTGATTGGTATCATTTTGCCAAAGTCATGTGATGAATCGATATAAGGGTATTTTCTGGAAGGTCTTTATTGGTTGCAGTATTTTATTAAAGTGAACCATAATGGAAGATTATGCCAACTTCCATCCATCCATCCATTTTCTTCCGCTCATCCTGGGCCTGGTCACAGGGGCAGCAGCCTAAGCAGAGAAGCCCTGACCTCCCTCTCCCCGGTCACCTCCTCCAGCCTTTCCGGGAGAACACCAAGGCGTTCCTAGGACAGCCGAAAGATATGATTTCTCCAGTGTGTCCTGGGTTTGCCCAGGGGCCTCCTCCTGGTCATAACAACTTATTTTCATTTTTTTCAACAGACCTGGTTCAAACAAGAGAAAACAAATTTAACTGAAATAGCATATTCCCAGCTTTGGGGACAATGCTTCACTTGGTGTTTTTGGAAGCTCTAGAAAAGCTGGAAACCTTGAACCTTGAATTAACACTTTAAGCATGAGCAGAAAAAGAACTGTGATATATCACAAGGTTGGAATGTAATATGAAAAAGTCAAAATGGTTAAGCAAGTCAAATTTGGAAAGAATTAAAACTTATTAAACCTTATATACTGAAACCTATTACAGAGTTCCAAGCAGCTGCAATTCTTAGTTACGACTCTGAGTGGTACCAAAGGAATATATTGCCGTGCAAAAGTCTTAAGCCTCTTATTTCTTTATATTTTGATAGGAAAATTGTAAATAGGGGCAGCCATTTATTAAATTAAATTAGATATAATTCGAAGGCAAAAATGGTTTATACAATTCTAACAAACTTAAAAGTCAATATTAGACATGAGGAACTTTATTGTTCAACACAACGTAAACTCTCTTAGGCAAGCTTTCTTGTAATTCCTTTAAGAATTCTTCAGGAAAAGTTCTCTAGTCTTCTTCTACAACACTCCACAGCTCTTCTTTGGATGTTGGCTGCCTTTTGTTCTATTCTCTGTCAGGATAATTCCATTCTGTTTCATTAATGTGTAGACCCAGGCTCAGGGATTGGTAATAGTGATAATATTCCACTGTATTTTTTTTTTCTCCAGGTATTTTATTTGTACTGCATTGGCAGTGGGTTTGGGATCATTGTCATGCTGAAAAATTAAGACAATCAGATGCTTTTCAAATTATTTTCATCTTTCCCGACCTCCATTCATATCATCATTTTTTTACTTGCTGACAGTCTATCAAAATTGCATGTAAATGTAATGACTAAATACCACAAGACTCAGCTGTACATATGCATCTAAAGATAAAGGTCACATTTTGGACATATATGTCACATGACACGGTGAGGCAAGGCCTCACAATGGTTTCACCCGAAAACAGTGCAGATTAATGACTGGCTCCCTTTTTCACATCTTGGCTCATGTGATGCATCTCTGCCATTCAAAGACACTTTATATATAGTTTATTTTATATAATATTCAATTTTATTCAGTGTTTTCATATAAGCCTTATTTTTATGCATTTGTTACTGCTAGGGAGAGCACACATGACGTTTAAGGCCTGGACAAGTTTGAAAAATTTTGTCCTCCACGTTGGAAAATAGCTGAAAATAGGAGCTAGCCCTCCAAGGTATGGAGGCCCATCTCCCCTCACCACTCCCCCTGCCGGTGGCTGATGCCCTCAGACATCGTTGCATTGGTGGTTCTTGGTGTCCGGGGATGGGCGTTCAGGTACGCACCGGCTCACTCCCGGTGGCTGCTTGTCGGGGCCTGGAGCCTGGGGCTCGCTCGGGCCCCTTCGGGGGGTGGGGTGCCCTCGGCCTCTGGGCCTGGGGCTCGGTCCACTCTGGCACAGCTGGCTGCCGGCGGAGCTCACGGGCACATCACTGCAACCCCCCCTGGCTTCTGCTCCGCGGCTGCTGAGTGACCCCTCATCTGGGGCTCTCCTCAGCTCTTTCCAGGAGGGTGGCACGGTTGCCCCTCCATTGGTCTTCCTTGGTCTCTTGTGCTCTGAGGGTCTCTGGTTGTCTGGAGCCTGGATCTCTTCCATACCTGCTTCATGCCCTGGAGGACGGGGCCATGGCTCCCCACACCCTCTAGCAGATTATTACATGAAGGAACCTTTCGAATTCAAGCGCGCTCATGCTCACAGGTGTTCACACGGGTGTTCACAGACACAAACTACACCCTTTTTGGCTGTTACCTCAAAGCACACTGTGCGCTGTCGATCTTACGTGCTGCACAATAATATTCAATATTTAGTATTTACTGTTATATACACAGATTATCACGATGATGTTGTTTATTATATTGCTCTTTTTTTTGCTTGTTCTCTCCTTTTTGTTTCTCAACAGGCGATCCAGG
>VUQG01033141.1:0-13033 GCA_015106755.1 Etia nguti | reverse complement strand
CTGTTTTAGATGTTGACCCCATCAGCATCATCTACCTGAGTGTTGATCCTCCAGGTGAGTGAGTAGAGTTGAGTGTGTGTGTGATCAGAGGTGAAGCTGCTTCCTGGTTGTTGATGTTTGTTTCTAAAGATGTTGTTGATGAGACTTTGTAGAAAGCAGCTGGTCTGAGTGATGTGATCAGAGTGCAGTAGATAATGTCTGACAGCAGTTTGAAGAGGAAATGGATTCTGTTCTGTTCTTCACTCATCACCTACCTGACAGCTGACACCTCACACCTGTTTCTCACCTGCAGGTCAGCCAGGAGGAGACACACAGGATGGAGGGAAGGAGGATGGAGTCAATAAAAGTTGTGGGCTGGTACCTTCTGGTTTGTTACTTCTTGGGCTCGTTGTTGCTCTCGTGATCGCTTCAAAACTTTCAAAGAATTTATCCAACCATCTTCCTTCTGATGAACCAGCTGACAGCTGTTCTGAAATCAGCGTAACGGGAGGATGAAAACAGCAGCCTCGTCCAACATCAAGTCTTACATGGAGCGGTACTTATGTAACCTTTTTTCAACTCTGTTTGGACCCTCAAAGCACTTTCTTACTGCAAACCTTACTCTCATGTGGCTTTTTCTAAGTGTTTTTAACCTGAGAGTCACACCCTCACACTCAGATGGATCCATCAGGTCCAACTTAGGGTTCAGTATCTTGTCCTTGCAAACTACAGAAGCCAGGAATCAAACTGCTGTTCTGACCTAATCAGTAGACGACCCTCCTGAGCCACAGCTGCTCACAGGACAATCATCAGGCCTAAAAGGAAAAACTATCAGCAGCAGATGAACAGCATCTAAAAGTGACCCAGGCCCTGAGAGATCCATGTGGACCTTCAGCTGATCATCTGCTGTTCACTGAAGCCTCAGAAATGGTCTCAGTGGAAGGACGACTGTCAAGAAGCCAAAGAGGAGAAAAGGCCGAGGTTTGCCACATTACACAATAACTGCACTGAAAGCCAGTGAAGCACACTCAGGGAATCTTTCTGTAACCTGGATTCACTTATGCTAACATCAGCCTTCTTTAACTCATAGTTAAAGATGGTGTGTCAGTTAGGTATCAGTTATGTTCTTGGCTTAACAAAGATAAAAATAAATGTGACAATGATATGTGTATCTGACTTTTACTGTATGTGGTGTAAGAATGAGAGGACAGGAGAAATGAGACTATTTTCAAAGGTAAGAAGTGCTCAGTGAGATCTGATAAATAAATGATGGAGTTATTGAACATCTGGAAAAAAGCTGAATTATAATCGTGACATGTTATTAAAAGGTGAAATTACTCAGAAGTTTGCTACAGGTATTGTAATACTGTGGTGAAGTTTACAGTGATGCATTATGTTAGGTTGAAATTCATTTTTTTCAGCTTCTGGCATGAGGAATGCCAGAAAAGTTTGTAACCACATGTAGCAGCTGTCAGTTTATGTTAACTGTCTGATGCTGTTTCACTCATCAGAGGCTAATTTTACACTGACTAGTTGTGGAAAATGATCTGTTTAGAGTAAACTTCTGTTTGAATGATGAATTCAGTTGTGTAAAATCCACAAAGAGCAGTAAACCTCTGAGTGTGTCTTACCTCAGCTGGTAAGACTCCAGCACTGCAAAAGGTGAAACCCACTTTGTGCAGGGTGTTTCCCACATCTTGTGGCAAACAGTGTGTGTAAAAATCTAAACTGAAAGGTGTTTTAGTGTGGATCTATCCCTGTCAGACAGCAGAGAAAACAAAATCATACTGTTTACAATAAGTAAAAAAGAAAAGTAAAGGATTAAGTTAACACAGGGTTTCAAGTGTTCCAATCTTAGTGTTAGTCTCAGGTCTCTTTAATATCAAAACATCCGGAAAACTGAGTGACTTTGTATCAAAGCCACTAAGATGCCTAACAATAGCAACACTTGTTAAATGCTAGATGACGGTTCTTCTCACTTATTTCCTGCAGTAAGTTTTCTCTATATGCCATCTTTTAGTCTCCTGATCGGATTGTGGTGGCAGATGAAAAACTGACACCTGTGAGTTTGAATTATTCTCTGCGGGATTTGTCCTTTACTGTTGTTATAAACTCGTAGCCGTCAGCTGATATCAAAATAAACATTTAACGGTGAAACAGGTGACTCCTTTTGTTCTTCGAATACAAAAAGGCATGAGCTCCACATAACAGGCGAAACCTGCACTGAAAGTATTCACAGCCTTTGTTTAAATCTCTGGTTGACTTACATCATACGTCCTGACTTATAATTCATCTCCCTCAGAGATTTGTCAGCTAAGCACTCATGTATGCTTACTTAATCTTTCCACTGACTCAGTTGTGTTATTGTGATTCTTGAACTATACTAATCTAGGCTGTAATGCCTCATTCTCAAACTCGCGGCTCATGTCACCTCTACTCGCGGCCCGCATAATGACGTGAAGAAATATCTAAAAAATTATTATTCAAAAAATTATTTAATATGAAGGCAATGTGAGCAGTGTTACAGGCATAGCCCTTTAAGAATGTAGCCTCATGGGTGGTGTAGTCCGTGCTGCAGGGAGAACGTGCAGGACTGCTAGATCATCAAATATTCACACAGTAAAGGAGGAAAATTACATTTTTCATACTCCTTCTGATTTCTACTGTGTGGATCTTTCCCTTTCTGTTACGTCTCCCCAACCACAGTCTAAATGAGGAAGCTGCTTTTTGCACAGAACAAATAAGAGGTCACACAGCTCCAAAAGTCCTTTCCTTCCTACTGTCAACAAATCGCTTGCTCATATGGGGTCATATGATTGTCGAGGTTTTCTGTTTTTTTCATTATCGTGGTTCATTGTAATAAAAATTGCAGGTTAAGGGCAAAAACATAGCTCAAAGCTGTTTGTGAAAAAAAATGGTATATTAATATGTATTAAATCCACTCAGATGTCTCATAATAACAAACATGTCTGGTCTCACATGATACACAGTGACATGTGTTTCAATGCAACCTGAAACCTGTTAATGTTCTGTTCTTTAAATCTCTGGTAAACTTTTCACAGATCTCTCCAGAAATCCCTGCCTGTCACACAAACAGTGGATCATTATGTTTCATCTTTAAGCTGTGAAGTGAGTGATGTATTTCCAAAGCAAACACTCTAATCCTCATAGAGGATGGAATAGTCAACTCTGTCACGGTCAGTCTCCTTTTGTCCTCTGAAAGGCTGAAAGTTATTTTTAATACTTTCAGCCTGAGTCACTGTGCGATTACTGAACCACAATAAAGACAAAATGGAAAGTAATAAATGATGAACTTTTAGATATTTATTCTATTTCATTAGGCTGAAAGGCTGAAAGTTATTTTTAATGGAGGTTACTTTCAGCCAACATAAAAGCCTAAACACAACAACACAATCAGTTGCATTGTGGGCTTTCTGTGCAATCATTTTTTTCTCATATCAGAAATATTTAGTGCTTTAGTTTAATTTCCTGATAGGTGTTTCTGACCTGTTTCTACTGAGTCACTCAATGAACTGGAATAGATAAACTCTTCACATTTTATATACATGCTGTCCAGTGAGGGAGTTTTCAAATGACTTATACAACAGTACAGAAAAAAACACCACCTTGGGCATAATGTATGTATATTTATATATTATATGAAAAGTGTCCAAAAAAGAAGAAACATAAGAATTTGATTAGGTAAAATAATGAATTGTAATTCACAGTTTAGTCAGTCAATGAAAAATTTAACTCTACCTCTAAATTGTCTACAAATAGCCTCTATAGGCTCTCCAAAGATCTGATAAAGTAGTGTAGCAGATCTTTTGGTTATATGAAATGGAATAAAAAGGAGAAAACAACCTTTTTCTCTTAAATGTCATACAAATGATGCATAAAGTGTCAAGGCAGTTTGGACAGGCCATGAATACAGCATAATAACAACGTTTCTTAAATTTAGCTTTTTTTTTTAGATCTTTTTACAGCTCAGTGACAAATCCCAGAGTGCCAGTCAGATATATCTCACTCTGCTGCAGAAGTGAATAGTTTTACTTTGACCTTTAACCTCTCTGCCCTGTATTGTTTTCTCTTTCAGACCAGAAAATCATCACAGCTGAGTGTGGACAGGACATCACCTTGACATGTTGAGCTCCAGACAACAACATCATAGTTGTGAAGTGGAGCAGAGCTGATCTGGAGTCTGAATATGTCCTTTTGTACAGAGATGAACAGTTTGTTCCAGATCACCAGCATCCATCTTTTAAGAACTGAGTGGATCTTCAGGACAGACAGATGAAGGATGGAGACGTGTCTCTGATTCTGAAGGATGTGACGAATGCTGAAAATGGAACATACGAGTGTGCTTTTTTCAGGTTTTCTGGGGTTTTTTTTTTTTGAAAAACAGCAGAAAAATGGTCCAAAGTGAACTTGTGACCTCGAGGGAACATTACCTGGAAGTCTTCATGTCTTTTAAAAAAGGAGTTTATTTGGAAGTTAAGAAGTTTTGAATATCATTCTTTTAGAAAAATATTAAACAAAAGTTAAACCCAGTTTCTGATCATGTTTCATCATCATCTGATCTGCCCTTGCACGTTAGGCAGGCCTCTTCTCTTTCTGAGTTTAAAACTCTTCTTAAAACATTTTTATTTGCTGAAGCCTTTGGTATTTTTTAAGGAGTTGACTCAATTTGTTTTAACATGTTTTATTTTATTTTATTTTAAATGTATTTTACTTTGCTTATGCCATGTGTATATGTACAGCACTTTGTAAACCCTGGTTTTATGTTAAAGTACTTTATAAATAAAGCTGGTATGGTATGGTATCTTTACTGTAAAGACAAAGTGCCTTGATATGACTGTTGTTGTTTGCAGGTGGTTTTTGAATAAATTTGAACTGAAACAGAATAAAATGGACAAATAGTAGAGTTAGAGGCTCTACTAACAACATTTACTCAGACAGTGAAATGAATATGAGACAAGAAAGTGGGTTATTTTTTATTAAAATAATAATCCTCAGTTGAGAAAAACAATCATCAGCTGTTATTTGTTAACTGATAATTTAGAAGACACTGGTGAACAGGTTGAGGCATCGCAGGTTTTCTCCATCACTGCCATCATGTAGTTTTAATACTAAGGTTTGTGAGTCGTCACCGCTGACAGCACTACAACACAGTTACAATATTTTTGGCAGGACTGCTTTAAAGAAAAAATGGCTGACTTCAGTCTGTACAAATACAAAAATTTGTTATGTAAAACACACTAGAGGTAAGACTGATAAAGTGATAAAGTGCTGAAGCAGTTAAATCATTTACAGTTCATGGTATCGCACACTCTGAAAAATAAAGAAGCTAATTTAAGGATTCCTTTGTTACAAAGGAGTTTGTTTTACCCTGGATGACCCAAAGGGGGTTGGTTTCTCCTGCTGGATTTGAACCAGCAGCCTCACTACCGCATTATTAACCTTAAACTTTGGCTGAGTGCTTGTTTCAATGGTCTGATCTCTGTTTTCAGGAGAAACAAGCACTGCAGTAGCACCTGACATGTTGAGCTTCCTACTATTATTTGTTGCTGCTAATGTTGTGTTGCACCCCTGAATAGTGGAGAGTATAACTTGAGTTAAGAGAACAACACAGCACCCGTTCAGCTCCCAAACCCAGTATTTTTAATGATGGGGATAGAACCAGTGCTCCCCCTACAGCAGGAGTGGGGAACTCAAGCCCTCGAAACTCCTTTACAACCTGTATAGCAATATTTTACCTCATGGATTTATCTGTTAGACTTCCTTCCTCTGTTTTAGCTCAGATTTTGAAATGTCTGAAACTGATCATATAAGCCTTTTTGTGGGTAAACTGGGAACCAGCTGCACTGATCTAACATCAGTTTGGATGACGAATATTTGAATCTGAATCTTCCTGGATGCTATGATATCAGCTGACTGAGTGGCAGTGTGGACGTGACCCTTACAGCACCTTTGGTATTACTTTGGGCTTGCTGATCTACAATTTTATTTTAAAGGGTCAGTTTATCAACATTAAAAAAACATACTTTATCCATTTAAAATGTGAACTGCAGGGGCTTTATGTTTGGTCCAAGTTTGCTCAAAAACTAAAGAGACTTCCACGTCTCCTGAACTTAACACATGGTGTAAGTAACCTGCAATTTAAAGTCTAATGTGCAGCTGTCAGGTCATAAAATAAATGGCAGCACTGAATGTTCAAAATTCAAAATGATGAAATATGAATGATTTTCTTTTTCCTCTCCTGACTTCTTTGCAGCACCAGCCTTTCACTGTTGCATATTTTATCTTTGTAGCAGGACTGTGCCATATCATATACCGTACTATAGAATTATTACATAATATAAAATTGAGATTGTGATATTATTGCTATAGCTCTGCCATGCATTTAGTTTCCTTGAAAAAAAATAAAAGCAATATGGATAAAATACAATAGCGTTATCGCCCACTCCCACTTCATAGATCTTCATAACCCGATCCTCCAAAAATCTCTCTGGAGTTGGCAGATTTTCCGGATTTTGCAGTTGCTTGACCCATTTTGTGAAGAAGAAGAGTCAAATGATGCTTTAAACTCCTGATGTTATCTGAGCACTCTCAGACTCTAAATCCACGGCCCAGTCCTCTGGACGTTCATCCTTGTGGAACAGCAGGGCAGCCGTTGTTTTCAGGAGGATGTTGCTATAACGGCTTTTGTTCCTTGCAGGTAATTGTGACGACAGCAGAAACAGCAGGAACAACAAACACAGCCCAAACTGACAGAAAAACTATTAATAAAGGAGTCCAATCCCAATCTCCTCCATCCCTGTGTCCTCCACCCTCGTCTCCTCCACTATTTGTGTCTTCATCTGTGAAACCTGCAGAGCAGAAACAGCGTGTGGACAGAGTTAGCAGGCATGTTTTCTAATGTTACAGCACTTTGAAACACATCTGCAGCTCATTCAGAGGCTTTGGGGCTGTACACACTGTATTTTAAATCAGTACAGCTGATCTCACAGCTGCTGGATGTTTCTTTGAATCATAAGAACATGAAGACAAACAAGAAGATCATGAAAATCATATTAACGATTGATTTGGCCTGCATTTGATGCTGAACTGCGGTAGCTCCTGAATACATGCTTTTATTTTTCTGGGTTAGTTTGCAGCGATGCTGCAAAGCTTACATAAAGCGCCATTTTGCATTTTTGTGGAGCAGACGACCCCCTATGAGCAAGCACTTGGCAACAGTGGGAGGGACAAACGCTTAGGCCCTGTCAACTCTATAATCTCACCCGAGTCTGTGACTGTGAGGTTGATGGAGTGCCTGAACTCCTTGATGACTCTCTCACCATAGATGGTGTGGTTGGTTGTGATCTTACATTCATATATTCCCGTATCGCTGATACTGATGTTCCTCAGAACCACAGAAACATCTCCGTCCTTCACGGATGAGTCTCTGAGCTCAACTCGGCCTTTGAAGGACTTGTGCTGATAGTTCTCATCTGAGTGCTGGTTTTGGAAGAAGAACACATAACCCTCTGACTCGAGCTCAGGTCTGCTCCACTCTAATTCTGTGATATCTGCATCTGTGGGTCCCCAACACTGAAGAGTGATATCTTGTCCAGACCTCACTTTGACATCTGTGTGGTCTAAAGAGAAAGATCACTCTTTAGTAAGTGTACTCAGATGAAATGAACAGAAGAGTTTCAGAACAGATTTGGTGAGCATTTTGAATTAGATCAATATTGCTCCAGTTTACTACTCAAGAATATCAATTTCTATATTTACATGTGAGAAAATCAAGTGTTTTTGCATTTTGTGTCATTTTTTGCAGTAACAGCAGTAGTAGGATTATTTAGCCATCCTAACGCACCCGAGGCCGTCACTGTGAGGTTGATGAAGCACTTAATGTTTCAAGCACTTGTTCCTGAACACAATCCGACACTTGTAGGTGCCATTATCACTGATGGTGACGTTCTTCAGAATCAAAGTGAGGTCTCCGTCCTTCAGCTCCACTCGGTCTTCAAAGGACTCAGGCTGGTATCTTTGAAACGAGTTACGATAGAATATAGGATCGAGGCCATGTCTGCTCCACTCCAGCAGGGTGATGGCTGCAGCTCTGGGACACGGACAGCGAAAGGTGGCCTCTTGTCCCGGGCTCACTTTGATTTCTGTGTGAGCTAAAAACACACACACACACACAAACACAAAAACAGATTAGTAATACGTAACACTCTGTTATAGCTGCTGCTTAGTCTGTGTTTAACCTCTGACATGTTTAATCATCTTCAGAAAATCAGTGGCTCTGCTGCCAATAGACCTGTGTCTGTTTCTGATTGGTCAGATTCATAAACATGGGAACTCTGCCTCTTTCATGTGAACACACTCTTACCTATTGATTGATAAAGTCTGGGGTAATTTAAATTTAATTTATTCAAGTTGATAACAACCTTCATGTGACCTCTCATAAGTAGGTGTAAAGCAGCTCAGACAGGTAGGGTGGGGTGAGAAAATATAAGGATTTAAAAATAAATTTGAAATCTTGGAAATGTTTTCACTCCTCACATGTTTATATATCACCGCTGTATGCCAGTGAATTTTGTCCCCCCCTTTTCTTTAGCCAACTCCCTCTCTTAGATGACATCCATATATTATACTCATGTATGAAGAAAAAAGAAAAAGAAAAGAATATATTTCTGATCTGATTCTGATGGTCTGTGTTCTGTTTCAGTGTGACACAGAGGAATAAATCTTCTGAGTCTCATGCCTTCTTTTCAGATATTTACTCAAACATAAAATGTTACTAATTAAATAAATTGCTTTCATTTATCTATTATATTCCACCTCATTTTATTTATATTTTATCTTCCACGCCGTGTCTTTACATTTTAAACTTAGAAAAAAAAACCGATTTTACTAAAAATATGAAAACCACGCCCCGGATAAGCAGAAGAAAACGGGTGTATATGACGAATGAAACAGCCACTAAATATTAAAAGCACGTTTATAAACTAGCTCACATTTTATTCTATGTATCAGCAGATGTCAAGGCTGCCTGCTAGTATTAATGTTTAGATTGGAACAGCTGTATGTTCCAAAAAAATTTCCTTTAGAAAATCCCGATTCACAGGCCTTTGAAAGTGGACTACTGGGATCATTCTCACCCTCTTAAAAAACAGCCACTCACCTTCTAATGCAGCCATCTGGAGAGTCTGAAGGCACAAGAGAAGAAGAGGGTGAAGCATTTCTGCAAGAAAACAGCTGGAGTCCTGCAGCTGCTGGAAAAAAAAAAGCATTTTCTTTATTAAAAGATGCGACACACTTCACCTAACGTAAGCAGGCTACATTTGAGACAGTTCACAGTCAGCCTGACACCTGCTGGCCACTGACAGTCATCGCGATGCTGTGTGAGTGTGTGTGTTAGTTTGTGATACCAGATTATCAATAATTATAATTAACACGTGTTGTGAAAATATCCACGTGCAAACAAGGAAATTATATTTAAAAAAAACACGAGCCGTGATTGTAAAGATCAGTGTGTTTCAGCAAATGCCATTTCATCCCTGTGTAACATGTGAGGCTGCTTCACTCTCTTAATAATTCAGTGTAATGGACAACAAAGTTTATTCATTGAGAAAACACTGCTATGTTTATTTATGATAACCACACAGGTTTTCATATGTTTGGGGCATCAGAAAAGAACCATAAGATGTAATTATTATTTCTTAAACCTATGCTGAGTTTTTGTTCTGGTGATCTGATTGTTGTGTGTGTCCTCCTAACTCACGCGTATCTAAGAAGGGTTTGGTCTCAACAAACTGCTAAAATTTGTTAATAAAGCTTTTTGTAGCTAAACCATGAACCTAAAATTACTTGAGTGATGAAAATAGAAATCTGATTCCTAAATGTCACAGTATCAGCTGACTGGGTGGCAGGGCCCTGACCCTGAATGCCACAGCGCTCCCTACAGCACCTTTGTTTGGTGCTTCACCCAACTCTAATCAGAAATGCAGGGCTGTAAGATAAAGGGAGATTTGTGGCTTAGTGAGCTGTGTTCGTTCAGTCGCTCTGTCTCTCTGACTGAGTGGCTGTATCTCCCCTCCCTCCGTGCAGAGATCTCATTTCCTTCTCTGCCTTTGACCACGGGATTCATTCTTTGCCTGTCCCTCCTCATGAAAGAGACGGTGAGCACTGACAACATTTTTCTTCCTACTTTCTCTCCAGGTCAGACTGCAGCTGAACTGTCTCAGCAGATGGCAGCACAGGCCATAGTTGAACCTTATGAACAGCAGTCAGACTAACCTGGTGCTACATACAAACATTAACTTTTTCTAAAACAGCTAAACTAACTCCTTAGGTTAAAATATTTTTTTTTGGCTTCTATTGTGGGACATGTGAGAAAAAAAGTGTAGCAGCTGTCAATTTATATTAACTGTGTGATGGTGTTTAGTTTCACTTTCAGACGCTAATTTAAACCTGAATATGGGTGAAAAATCACGTATTACAGCACCTGTAAACATCTGTTTGTATCATGTTGAATTCAGTCATGTGAAATCCCCAAAGAGCAGTAAATCTCTGAGTGTGTCGCACGGTGTTTCACACATCTTATGACAAACAGTGTCACTAAATGATCCGTGGCCTGTGTGGATCATTCCCCGTCAGACAGCAGAGGAAACAAAATCATTCTGAATCAGGAAGCTGCTTTCAACACAGAACAAAGACGAGGTCAAGGAGCTCCAAAAAGTCAAATTACTTTTTAAAAATAGCCAATTTTTCCTGAACTAGGAGAGTTTCTTTAACTCGTAACACAAAAGGTAACGGATTAAAATAATACAAGGTTTCATTTGTACAATCTTAGTGCTGATGAATATGAGTGTGAATTATTTTCTTTTTACTCCAGTTATAAACTCACATCTGGCACCTGAAATCACAAGTAACATTTAACCCTGAAAAAAAAAATCGTTTTTTGCTTGTAAACAAAAAGGCATGAATGACACACAACAGAGAAACGTGTGGACACACCCACACTGAAAGTATTTGCAGCCTTTTTTCTTTAAAAAAAAAAAAAAAATATCTTTGACTCACATGAAAGTCCTGCAATAACATATCTCCATGTTCGATTTGGCAGGTTTAAAATAAATATCCATCCTGACACAATCCCAGAGAGGTTTAGTGTCTATAACGGGAATCAAACCAGCAACCTTTCACTTGCCAAGTATGGAGCTAAATTTATATTAAGTTATTATAAGCAAAACAAAATTATTTTATCACATGCCATTTAATTATTTTGCAAACAGCATCTGTCTACAAAGGAAGGTGCTTTGATGCTTCCAGCAAGTTTCTGTAACCAACCAGGGGAAACCTGCTGCTGGTGTTGAATAAAGTTACTCATATGTTACTATTACTACATCTGCACAGAGACAAAAAGCTGAGAGCAGAGGGTGGAGGAGTAGACAGTTAAAAATGACACAGACATCTGAATAAAAGAGGCTCCGTACCTCTGACTGACTGGAATTGTGACAAATGTATGTGTGGGTGTGTGCAGTCTATTCTGTGCATTTACTCTGTTGTATTTCCTCATTGCTTCAGGTCATCATCATCACAACACAGTCATTGTAAGTCTCCTTCATGGTGAAGAGTATTCTCATGGGCCTGTTGTGGATCAGTTTGCTTGTTGGTGTGATCAGTCATTGTTAAAGATCAACAAAGATCAACATCATCCTGCACTAACAGTAGTAAAAGCAGACATTGAACTGGTGGACAGTTATAAGTATTTGGCGGTTGTTCTTGATAAAGCTCTGTCGTTTGAGTCACACTTTGATGCTACAGGGAAAAAGGTCCAACAGCGACTGTACTTTTTAAAAGAGGTTTTAACTGACATCTGAAATGATCCTTTTTAATAAAAGTTTTATTGAATCTGTTTTAATGTTTTGCATCATTGCTTTGTACGGTAATTTGTCTTTGACCAATAAGAGCAGACTTAGTAAACTGGTTAAAGTGGCTGGTCAGATTTCAGGGAGGACTCAGGTTCAGTTTGTGGACCTTTACAACAGGCAGGCGCTGAGGAAGGTGACCTGTGTCATGTTCATGCCTGTGTAATGTTCAGACCATCCTCTCTTTAGTAATTTTCAGCTGCTTCCCTCAGGTCATCAGTATAAAGTGCCTGCAGTGAACACCAAGAGACATCCCACATAGCAAAATTGGTATGACCTGCATCACATAATGTTCTTACACATGGCCCACCTACCACAAAGAATGACAGCCCTTTGGTGGCCCAGATCTGGCCCACACAAGGCCAGTTGCAGACATGTGAACGGACTGATTCTTATATAACACTTTGCTATTCTCCCAGATTACTCAAAGTGCTCTTTACAACATGCCACATTCACCCCATCATACACACTTTCTCTAAACTGAGTGTTTCCTAACTACATTCATACATATTCACACTCTTGACATGCAGACTGGAGGAGCCAGGGATCGAACCACTAACCTTCCAATCAGTAGGTGACCTGCTTTACCTCCTGAGCTACAGCCACCCACTGGCAAAGACGAGTAAACCGTCACTAGGTTTTGGATAAAGTGTACACTCACAAACCTGTCAAACCTGCATTTGAAACGTTGTCTACCATAGCAGTATAGTATTGCAACATGGCATATGGGTCTTCTAACTAAAATAGGAAAATAGGAACATAAATAGTGCCATCATTGCCAGACCTGGCCCACATCTGGTTGACATACACCCTGCCATGACACCGGTCAGTCAGAAGTGCCAGCTTGATGCCGGAACCGGGCCAGACTTGTTTTCCATGAGCCTGGGGAACATACATGGGGTGGCTGTAGCTCAGGTGGCAGAGCAGGTCAGCCACTAACCAGAAGGTCGGTGGTTCGATCCCAGGCTGCTCCAGTCTGCATGCCAAATATCCTTGGGCAAGATACTAACCCCATGTTGCCTACTGGTGGTGGTCAGAGGGCCCGGTGGCGCCAGTGTCCGGCAGCCTCGCCTCTGTCAGTGCGCCCCAGGGCAGCTGTGGCTACAATGTAGCTTGCCATCACCAGTGTG
>VUQG01033106.1:5945-28378 GCA_015106755.1 Etia nguti | reverse complement strand
CTGTGTGTGTGTGTGTGTGTGTGTGTGAAGATGAATGCATGATTTATGTGTCTTAGGTGTTCAAAAGAATAGATTTCACATGCTCATTTACCAAGTCACTCTCAGATCGATGGATTAGGCCGTGCCATGTTATTATCATTACAACAAAAGATGTGATAGCCTTTAGTCGGCCACTGAGGACAGCTGTGGCTCTTTTATCACCACTGGAGCGATGCAAAGCAGAAGAACCAATCAGCCTCAGGACACGATGTGATAAAGCAGTGCTTTGGCAAGAAACATAAATAGACCTGAGGAGGGGCTGTTAGAGCTGGCTTTCTGATTAAAGGCATGTACAGATGACTCCAATTTCATCCTCACTCAATCCGAGAGCACAACAATGGGCTTCGCCTGACTGCAGTGATGAATCAAGTCTTCACAAACAGCAAGGCTGACTAAACTACAATTTAATGTGGCCAACTCTGCATTGTGAACCTGTGTGGCACTGGCAACCTAGGTATTTAGAGCAGCGCATACCACATGATAAACTGCACACTGTCAAACTCAATAAAAGTCTTCAGGTGGAACATCTATTGTGCCGTTTCAGGTGTGTATGGATTGAATCATTTGAAGACACTCAGCCCAAACAGCAGGAAAGTAAGGAAACGAGGATTTCACAAAACCACTCTGCTGTGTGATAGATTATACGCATGAAGACTGGGGGACTTGATTAGCAAAGGTATCTAAGGTGATCACTGTCTGCAATACATCATTTCTGTTTAACCACACATGCAGCAGCTGCACAGGTGTGAACTTGTGCATTAGGGAGATTGCACGCAAACAAAGAAAAAAAAAAGAAGCAGCACATTCTAGTTTCATTATAATATAATACAATCACACTGCCCGGTGGCTCCAGGAGGAGAAGACGCAGAAAGCAATCTGTAGCTACACACTACTCACAGAGCACAAGCAAAACAGAGGCATGATTCCCTACCAAGATTAATCACACGACTCCCTCTGCTGCTGCTGCTGGACGCAAACAAGCTGGGTGGAAGGAGAAACAAACAGCAGCTCCACCCCGCGGTGGCTGCCCGACTCCAGCTCTTGCTTGTAAGAGGCTTTGGTGCAAAATACTGTGAACTTCCCTAAAATACTGCGACGATCGCTTTTGCAATAGAACAAATGCAGCAAAGCAGAGCAGGCAAAACTTGCTGATCTGTAAGTCTGCGGCTTGAAAAAATCAATAAAACTTCCCCTACCTCCTCCACTGTGAGAGGCATGCAGATGCGGTACTCCTTTATCAACATAGTCCGAGCACAGTGACGATGATGATGATCGAACTTTCCTCTTTGGGGATCTCTCCCGATGAAAGTATTCTCTGACTGCAGCTGAGGTCCAGAAAAATCACTCAATGCTTTTCTCACTTGTGCATCAAGAAGACCTCCTGCTACGCTCCGCTGTGCCTACGTGAGTCTCCACAGACAAGAGGTGTACTAGAGGTCCTTCCAGGACATGAGACGACCCCACTGTGCTCAGCAGCTGTCACTTTCCTAAACTACTCCAACGGCATTAGTTTGTGCGACTGGGTAACAGTGTCAAAAGTCTGAAATTCAAAACAAACTTCAAAACAAGTCGCCCCTTCCAGCCACAGTTTCAAGGGGGCTGTGTGTCCGCTCGAGTCCCAAAGAAGAACCGAGAGTTTTTGATCTCTCCGTGACTCTTCACGCGTAAATAACGTCCACTGAGCCGCCCTCTACCAGCGTGTCTCCACGTTCTTTGAGTTTTCTCCTCACTGTTCGGTCCAGGGATGCGCGGCCGTGCACAGAAAAGCTGTGTTAAGCACCACCGAGCCAGCCAACAGGAAATACAACCGGACCTGACCTTCAGCGTAAAAGCATCGCTGCAAAACAACCGCACAGCGGCCGCTTCACTGCGCAGTAATACACACCGCATTGGAAATCTGTCATAGTTAGGAACAGTTTGAACCACTTCTTGAGTCCGCCTCAAACAATGACGGAGATTTGTTTATTATTTTTGCTAATGAGCGGAAGTTCTGCGTGATTTCTGTTTTGTTTTTACACACATTTGTACCCCGCATAAGCTGCGCGTGCTAAGCGCTCGATCTCAAAGATTTCCGATCACAGTAAATACAATGATAGCCTACACGGAAACAGGAAATCAAAGGGCATTAAAACCATTCAAACACACACACACACACACACACACACACACACACACACACACACACACACAGTTCAGAAGTTCAGATAGGACGTTATAGAAAACCCTGTCAATTGAATACATTTTACTGCATTGCATAGGTACATCTGATTCTGCCCGCCCCCCCTTTTTTTCTTTTTATTATCAGTAAAAATATATTTGGATGAAGTGGCACATGGGAGGTCATGCAAGGGCATATACAGCATCCAGGTCATTCCACCCTGTTCTGTGTCTCAGCCCGCTGTGGAGCTGACCTTGGTTCTGATTTGGAGCTGACCAAGGTTCTGAAATTTAGCCAGATTACAAATCTTTTTTCCCCCCACAAAGTCAGCAAACTTTGAAATTATGACTTTAAAAACAGATTTAAATTTATCCACTGTCCATAAGCATCGTTCAGCAGGGCATTTTTGACTGAACGGTTTCACTATTTGCTTTGTTGACGGTAATAAATCAATTACTAATTTTTTATTGATTAGTTAGAGGCCATCAGTGACACACAGCTTGCTACCAGATTGTGGAAACTTTATATCTTTAAGAAGTCTTTCTCATAAGCCAAACAAGTCCAGGGGCTTACTTGAAACTTAACGAGTCCTGATAAATATCAAATGTAAAATTAAGCCAACACAAGCATTTCTCGCTTTTAAATATGGCCACAGCAGTAAGAACTTTAAATGTCAGTGAAGAATTCAACCCCTGCACTTCTGTACTTCCCCAAGCTGATTTAAATGAAGTCTGGCCTGTGTGGTTTGCAGGTTCTTTCCAGGAGGTCAAAGGTCACATTCTCCATTGATGAAAACTTTTATTTAATTGGTATCTGTTACTTTTATCCTCTACATCCTTGCATACTTAAAGATGTGTGACAAAGCACAAATCATATCAATTTCACCTACAGTAAATTTACCTGATGACATGTGAATCGCAGATCCATTAATCATGGCCGTTTCATTCAGCGCACACCTGCCATGCTGAACAAACTCAGAGTTTCCTGTACTGTTTTCCGGCCAACGTGTCTGTGGTTTGAGGTCATCATGCTCACAACTGAGCACCTGCATATCCAAGTTACTCATTCCCTAATTTTTATAAACCAAAATAATTTATTTAAAGTTATATTTGACGTTTCAAAATGTCGATAAGAAGCAGAGGTCTACATGCAGTACCATTTTTTTCACGATAGATGCCAGTAGAGATCTTCATTTAAGCTGTGATACAATATTTAACTACTACAAATGATGTCTTGATGCATTCTCAATCATCCAGGAAAGTAAATCTCCAAAAGTTGATTCTGTTCATCTGGACGTAGCGTTTTGTGGGAGAAACGTTTCGTCACTTGGATGAGTGACGAAACGTTTCTCCCACAAAACGCTACGTCCAGATGAACAGAATCAACTTTTGGAGAAGTACTACAAATGATAAAACTTTCCGGTAACATGTTATAATGTCATTAAAAAGGACGATTCCTGACTCTCGGAGTATTTTGTATATTAAACAGTACATAGCAATCATGAAATTTTTTTTTTAATGTAGAACAGATCAGATACAGCATGCTGGAAAGAAGTATGCAGATCCTTTAAGTGAAAGTACCAATGAAAATATTCATTATTAAAATATTATTTAAGTAAAAGTACATAAAAAATAATCAATGAAGCTTCAATTAAAGCATTAAAAGAAATTGTGCCCAATGCAGCAGAATGCCCCTTGAGAAAGTTTCTCTTACTTACATATTAATATGCACTATGTTTATATTTTCATCCAGATTTTGGATACATATTTTATAAGCTCCTTAAATGCTTTGTGTGCAAACAAATTAAAAGCAAACGTTGTAATTAAACACGTCAAATGAATCTGTTAAGTGAAACTACAATATTTCTATTTAATGTGGCAGAGGTTTACATCATCAGTAAAATTACTTATTTAAAATACAAGTACTGTAAGTGTGTACTTAAACACAGTTTTTTTTTTTTTTTTAATTCTTCTTTCAGCTGCTTCCTTTAGGGGTCGCTGTAGTGAATCATTTGCATCTCTGAGTTCTTCCTTGTTTTCTCTTGCCTGCCAGCTCCTCACACGGCATCCCTTCAGTATATCCACTGACCCTCCTCTGCACATGTTCAAACCATCTCAGTCTTGTCTCTCTAACTTTGTATCCAAACTTCTCAGCCTGACCTGCCCCTCAGTTGACTCGTATCCTGGTCATTCCCCCCCAAAAATCTTAACATCTTCAGCTCTGCTTCCTGTCTCTTTGTCAGAGAGGCTGTCTCCAAACAATCACAGCAGATCTCACTACCATTATAAACCTTCCCTTTCACTCTTGCTGCTATCCTTCTGTCACAAATTACCCCTGACCCTCATCTCCACCCACTCCACCCTGCATGCATTCTATTCTTCACCTGTCTTGTCCACTGTCTGTTGCATTGGATGGTTTGGACTCCAGGTATTTAAACTTGTCCACCTTCCCTAACCCTGCATCTTACAACTTCATGATTCCACCGTCTTCCTTCTCATTCATACACAGTGTATTCTACCTTGCTGCTGACTTTTATACCTCCACCTCTCCAGGCTCTTTTTCACCTGCTCCCTACTCTCACTACAGATCAAAATGTCTGCAAACATCAAAGTTCATAGAGATGCCTGCCTGACCACATCTGTCACCCTGTCCATCACCATCTCAAACAAAGACGGAGCTCTTGGCTGATTCCTGATGCAATCACACCTCACCTTGAACCCATCTGTCACTCCTCCTGCTCAGCTCACCACTGTCTCATACTTCTCTGCCACTCCTGACTTCCTCACACAGTACCACAGTTCCTCACTTGGCACCCTATCATATGTTTTCTCTGGACTCTCAAATACAAATTGCAGCTCCTTCTGACCTTCTCTATACTTCTCCACCAACACTGTCAAACCAAACATTGCATCTGTAGTTCTCTCTTTTGACATGAAGCCATATTGCTTCTCGCTGATCGTCACCTCTCTTCTTTTCCTAACTTAGCTTTAGTAGCTCTTTCCCATACCTTCATGGTACGCCTCATCAAATTTATCCCCATGTAGTTAGTACAGCTCTCCACATTACGCTTGTTCTTGAAAATTGGCACAAGTACACTTCTTCTCCAGTCCTTGGGCATCTTCTCACTCTGTAGGATTGTGTTAAACAATCTGGTCAAAAAAGCCCACTGCCCTCTCTCTAAGCACAGTACACATTCTTAGTTACACTCCACCCCGTTTGTTATACACACACAGGGAGAGCTGTGAAGTCTGCGAGCTTATTATGAATTTTTAATGCCTAAATGCTTCAAGATAGTCACTGTGGGTTGCCTCTAAGAGAATATGAAAACCACTGAAGCTGGGGAATAAATGAACATATACTAACAGCTTTGTAAAATTAATTACTTTCGGTGATCTCTTTGAAATGTATTAGCATTGTGCAATGGCATATGTATGTTGTAGAATAGCTTAAATTATATCTGGTAGCTATACTCCCTTTTTTGTAGCAATTTGTGGGAAGAAGAAGACACACCCACAGAAAACACTAGTAGCCACAGGGCACACAAACACTGAATGTACCCCAGCAGAACAAGAAGTTCAGAACCGGAGGATTACTCTCTTTCCCTTTAGGACTCATATTAAATGATGAAATCAATAAACCTAATTATTAGTTTTTTCCCAAGAAAGTAAACAAAAAATAATCAAACAGCCTCAATTAAGGATACTTGAAGCTACTTTAAGCTCAATAAAACAGATAGTGCTGAGGTTTACAGAAATCACTAAACACATTCTCTGTGCAGGTTGCAAAGAAGCAAAACTGAAGTTGTCATGCCTGAACACAAGAGGGTGCAACGCACTTGCATGTGCTCTTTTGCATGTTGGTGTCAGTGAGTGCGAAGGCACTGGTACACACTCAGACAGTACCTAAACATGCCAGCATACACAGTGCAGCTCTCACACCACTCCTGAGAGCACAAATGGAGAAAATGAAACCTCGCACATGTGCAACTGAGGCAACGTTTGCTTGGTGAGAAGACAAAATGGTGAGTAAAGACAGGACTGAGCTCTTGCTGCCTTTCAGGAATCATAAACAAATGTCAACAAAGATAAATTGCTACAGAACAACTAAAATCACAATTTAACTGAATGAGACTGCAATATAACTAATTTGCATACATATTTCCAAAGTACTGGTTAGCTTGGTGATGATTTTTTACTTGTTACTCTGGCTCAAATTGTAATCTTTTTCACTGTTAATCTACCTGAAAATAAGTATGAAAACTCTTTTTTTCTCTTGATAGTTATATGCCTACAACCATGTAGGCTCTCTGGAATAGTCTGATAGATTTCAGTTCAGGAGTGTTTGAGTGTCATATCGATCGCTCTCTTACAATGCCTCTGACATGATTGTAGTGTTCCTGCATTGATTCAATTTGTAATTAAATAACCTTAATAAAAATATTAAAAGTAATTCCTGTGAGCCAAAACATCAGGCTTCATTCAATTCTTGTTTTCTGCTTTTGGATCTGTATGATGTCAGCAAGAGCAGACATCTCAAGGACACAGGTGTGACTGTTAGCACAGAGGCCCCGCCCACCTGCTGTTAAATCCTTGTGTTTGTGAGGGACAGCCAATCAGAACCAAGTTAGTTTAATTCGATGGTTGTCTTAAAGGGAGGGAGGCTAAAACTGATTGTTTTGATTGAACTAAGCGGCGGCATAGGACCAGCATAAGCTAAATAGGCTATGGATTATTATGAACAGCGACTCAAACAAAGCTATTTTACTAGAGTGCCGGGAATGAGCATCATACTTCTCATTTAACAGCTGGCTGATGATCCACACACTGTTAAAGTTGCAATGTGAAGTCTCTTTATCTCTTTTCCAGATTAATGCTTTATATACCCCCACACACACACTTTTAAGAAAGTTAACACACACACACATGCGCGCACACATATACACACACACACACACACACACACACACACGATGTTTTGGGCTCTGCTGCCATAGGACAGCTACAAAACTATCTATCACCTCTAATTGGATTTTAAAGGAAAATAATATGACATTATGCTAAGCTGTTTGTAGTGTCAAACTGATGACACCTGCTACAATTAAGCACACACACACACACACACACACACCTGTGTGTGTGTGTGACTGTTTATTAGTCAGGAATAAACAGTTTGGTGTGTGTGTACACACCAAACTGTTTATTCCTGACGATATCAGAGCGTCGGCAGAGAGGAGAAACAGTTGCTAAGAGACCTGGCTTCCTTGCCTCTTGCCGCTTAACATCATTATCTGGCCTTTACTGTCACTTTCCTATCCACTCAGCCCCGCCAGTCCACTGTTACTGTGGAAAAAGGAGCTTGTTTCTTAGCTTGTTCGGTGGTGTAGGCTGTGCCGAAGCCAAAATTAATAAGGGGTTTATTGGAGCCATCAGTCTTGGAAGGAAAACACCGGTGTTAGATGGGCGAGCCAGGCAGCTTAATGACTGCATTACATCCAGGTGAAGACACAGGGGAGGGGTCGGGGAATGGAGGTGGGGTGCGATGGCGGGTGGTGTCTATGGCTTCATTTGTCTTAATAGTGGGTTTTTTGTCTTTCTTGCAGGGCACGATTTAATCCATGTGAAGTCCAAAACGGAGCTGCTTTTCAGAACAGTCAGCGTGAACATGAAAGATTTTGGTTCAGCCTAAAACTGTGACATCTTTGATCCTCCTACTGCTCGGTGGGAAATTTCTCTGTGGGCTGTTCGGCTTTTCATCTTTTCTTCTCTTGCTGAGAACACATTACAGGTCATCAAAAATGAAAAGAGATGGTATCACACATTCAGAGGTCCTAAACCCTACATTTTGTCATGATTTGTTACCGTAAGTGAATAATAGTGCTGTCATACTTCCACACAACAAAGACGTTTACTAAGGTTGCAAGAGTTCTGCTAGTTTTACATGACGTGTTTCTTTATTTCTGATAGCCTCGACGCTCTCTTTAGTGGGATGCGGTGTGCTTGGCTTAGTTTGGGTGAAAAATCAGTGTCACATAGACAAGTTTCAGCGTCTTCACAGAGGCAACCAGGAGGCAGAAAGCACTATTCTTCACGGCATAAAACAGAGCCAAGCTCCAAAGCAGAGATGACTCAGAGCTGTGCAGTTAACTGCTCAAAAAAGATGGATGGAAAATGTTCCATGTTCAGAAGGAAAACATGCTGCCTTTGTTTATCACAGAAGAAGATCACGAATCCACTCCATTAAAACTGCAGATTGCTCACTGAAAAGCAGTGAGATTCTGTGTAGCCCCCCCTAACCTGCAGGACACCTGCTCTCAAAATGCAAAACTCCGATCTTTTAATTAGTACACATGACCAAAAACACACACTTATAAGCATCAAAAGATTTCAGGCTGAGTTCCCTGTAATCAATAATTTTAAGCCAAAGTATTGGGATGTACTGTATAACTACTGGCTATATGTCGGGCTAACAATAATGTAAAAATCAGGTAATTTTACACCATTACTGAGAAACATGTATTGATGCAGTTGGTAACAGCTATATCCCTGCTGCTAATATGTTTGTAGTAGCTGTCAAATTTCTTTCAAGTACCATGAAACAGTTTTACCATAAACATTTTTACAGTAACACAGTCAGTGACACAAATGGTACTGCCATGCTCCTGATACTAGAGTAAGAATAATCCATTCTGCTGCAGGTCAAGTGTTTCAGTGTTTTACCAGGAGGAAACCCCAGGGAGACCCAGGACAAGCTTCAGAGATTATATCCCCAAACTGGCTTGGGAACACCTCGGTGTTCTACCTCGGAAGAGTTGGGAGAGGGAGGTCTGGACTTTTCTGCTTAGACCGCTGCTCCCAAGATGAATTCTTTATTAACAACACCTACTGATGGGCCATCTTAGTTTTTAGGACACTAAAGCTCAATGCAGACACCGACAGCTTGATTTGTTTTAAATTAGTTTAAATTATGATTGTTTCTGAGTGTCAAGGCTGAGTGGCCGGAGACAAGAGACAAGAGATGGACTCAAACGCAGATTCAACCCGAGACTCAAGAAAGTGATAAATAAAGAACTTTATGTAACAATGAAGTGATGCACAAGGTTAACAAAGCTAAGGCTGTGAACTGAGCAGGTACTATGAACATGAACTATGAGTGGCTATGAGCTGAGCAAAAACTATGAACGTTAACTGACTCAGAGCTAAGGGAAGGTTGCAAATAACATGAACTGTGAGGGGACACTATGATGGCTGGGTGCGGAAACTTGACAGGGGAAGCAGAGGTGGGTCAAGGGCACTGTAATAGGAGGGCAAGAGAGTCAGGTGGGTCAAGGTCAGAGGTCAAGTTTTCTGAAAACCTTGTGAATGTGATAACTCAAGAAGGAAGTCACATAGGGTTTTCAAATTTATACCATATGTGCATCTAGCAGAGGAAGAGTGCCACTGGCATCCAGCAGTAATTTTAAGAACTGCAGTTGTTGACTTTATTCAAAGAGCATCATTTTTTTTCCTTCATGTACAGTCAGACAGCGAAACAATGTCTTTGCAGTAAGTATATATTAAAAGCAGTTGCATGATCATCGTGCATGCTCACCTGTTCAGTGTTTACTGGTGAAAAGTGTTCATAATCTTTAAAATCACTAACAAAAAGACAAACATGGTTATTTATTTAGATGTAACAGCCTGCTTGGGTTTAATAATAGTCTCCTGAGAAGATTTATTATGATGTTTATAAAAAGTATGAACTTTGCTGATTCTTCTAAGCTCAGTTGCTGTAATACTACATTATCACAATCTCATTTTGTTATTAGGTGTAAACCTATACAAAGTCAATTTGATTAGCTCAGTCTGTGGCTGCTGACTGAACAACTCTGTGTTTTGTGTAAATCAGACATTAACCAAAATGAATACCCAAACCGGTCCTCTGCAGAGCACTGAACGGAAGCCAGTTCATTAGTCCGAGGAAACTGATGATGAAGTAGCTGAAGGGTAGAAAGTAATTTTGTCATAAATTTTGGAAATTGTGGAGAATCCTTGTGGCGCAGTTTGTTGCTGCGGCATATGCTATCCACATGTTCCACACCTATGCAGCACACACATGTATGTATCCCATGCTGTATGCATCAGATAATCTCTTAAACATACACATGCACACACACACTATAGCACACTTCAATACACCTTTTCAACATGCTCTCTCAAGGTTTGCTGTCAAGGTGGCAATTGAGAGTTGAGAGATGGCATTACGGGTGACACTGACAGCAACTCAAGACAAAACACCTTTGGGGGATTTTATGAGGTGAGGTGACAAAGTTGGTCTGTAGATAAATTGCAGTCTTTCTTCACAGGGATATCAGAGACTTCACTGCTTTCTGCAGCGGCACCTGTTCCTTACTGCTTAAAGCCCAGTGTCACCTGATGCAGCTTTAGTCTTGAACGGTGTGTGTGAATAACACACATGCCAGCTGTAGAGAGATATAAACTCTTTCATAACTCACTGTAGGCGTCTATGTCCACGTCATTCATTTACAATCTTTGCATAAAGGAACCTATAGAAGACGCAGTACTTTGTGATACATGTGGGGATTTATTTAAAACGATCTATATACAAAAGAAACGAGAACGCATTAAACAAAGATGTTAACAGATGTTACCAGTCGTTCCATCCAGATGGACACTTGAGCTTTGATTAGCACAGTAAAGTAATAATGTGTCGAGTTACCACTGAATAAAGACTGAAGCTAATAAAAAAATTGTAGAATTAAATCAGTGTTAATTAATTCAGGGTAATTCATTCCAATTAAGATTATCTTCAGATCAGCGACATTAACATGGGCGTAGCCACAGGCTGGCTTGTGACAGTCAGAAGTGTTACCGTGTTGCAGGTGGGTAATGTACAGTTATCTTGGGGACCTCAGGAGTCCTGCAGGCTTTTTAGCTGATTTGTCAGTCCTGCCACAGTGTATGAAGATGGTTCAGATGGGACACAATGTTAGACTGTAGGGCAAACAGAAGAAGTAGCCTGGAAAACAGGTGATGTTGGTCCTTGATTCTGTTGAACTGTTGCTTTCTTTAACTTCACTAGGCTGGCTATTTGACTTTTAACATTTTAAAAAGTAATACAAATCATTACAATTTGAGGAAACTTAAATTTAACTTTAAAAACTTTGCAAAAGGTTATAGTAAATCTAATTAGACATGAACAATTCTGCTTGGATCCAAAGATAAAAATGTTTAAAGTTCAGAATAGAAAGAGAAGGGAGCTCAGGAGAAGAGAAAGATGTCACAGTGAGTGGAAAAGAGATCAGGGCTTGATGTGGTCAGTCCTAGATGGTGTTGCTTGGATATCGTCTGAGGTGTTGTTAAAGTTATTTGCACAATTTTTAAATCCACATCCAAACCCTGGATGAGTAAGTCTCATCTGTGTATATCTATATCTACCTATCTGTCTATCTATATATGTATATATATTTGTATATATAGATAGATATGTTTGTGTGTTAATTGTAACATATGCTAGAAAAAAGGATATGGTGGGGTGCCTAGAGAACTGTTCTACCAAGGAAGTCAGGAGTGGCAGAGACGTTTGAGAGGGTGGTGCAGGACATGCAAGATGACAGCTAGACAGCGGTGAAGTAGTAGGAGTGACAGATGGGTTCAAGGTGGTGGTGGAATTACATCAGGGACTGGCACTGAGCCCCTTCTTCTCTCTTCCCTCCTGAGACCCAGGAGTCTCGATGGACTAAGATGATCTGTAGGGAGAGTAGGGAACAGGTGGAAGAGAGCCTGGATGTATGCTCTGGAGAGAAAAGGAATGAAAGTTAGTTCAATAAGAAGAGATCATTGGAAAGAATGAACATGATTTATTGATGAACATAATACAGATAGGTGTTTGGCGGTTTGACTCCAATGGCCCGTCTTGGCGAACCAGCTCTGAAAGACATTAGAGCAGGAAGCCCCGGAGCTTAGATGCTGATGGTGGAGATGAAGGTGGCTTGAATGGAGCTTTAGTGATGAGAGCTGGAGATGGGGAGGAGGTGGGTTGCACAATGGCATCTGCAAAGGAGAATGACAGATGCACAGTGACATTTAAAGTGCACGACATGAATGCTGATTGGCAAAGAAGGCTGGGAGAAGTTGATTGGACTAGACCATTGATGACACAAACAGCTTGACAGCGTGGGAAAGTGGGAGTGATAAAGCTTAGATTTAGCTGGCAGCACCTGGGAACAGACAGATTTGAGACCATAGGTCTTCCTTATTGAACGTGCGCATAAGCTTCATTAGAAGCAAGACAAAATACATGTGTGTGAATGAGAGGGAGGCATGTGTAGCAGTGAAGATGCAAGGAGCAGAGGTAGGAGCAGGTGGATGAGTTCAAATACCTGCAGTCAACCATCTAACAGAAAAATAGCAGCGGGAGTAAGAGGGAAGGTTTACAAGATGTTAGTGAGACCTGCTATGATGTTTGGTTTGGAGACAGTGGCACTGACGAAAAGACAGGAGGTCGAGCTGTTTGGATTTTCACCGGGAGTAACCAGAATGAACAGCATTAGAAATGAGTTCAACAAAGGGAGAGCTCAGGCTGAGGTGGCCTGGAGACAAAGTTGGAGAGGCAAGGCTGAGACAGAGGTGGGACAGTGGATATGTGGACAAAGGATGTTGAATATGGAGCTGCTAGACAGGAGGAAAAGATGAAGACCACAAGTGAAGGTGACATGCAGTGGTGCAAGGAGGTAAGAGAAGAGGATGCTAGGCATATAGTGAGATAGAGACAGATAGTTACAGACACCATCTCCGTCAATAAGGAAAATGTAGTTTAGTTTTCTGGTATACTTACACATACAGATTTCTGGTGAGAGTCAAGGGATCAGATGTGAGTTTGTGTGTTTTTGTGCATGTAAAAAAGAACCACAAATTCCATGATGATGTTTGGAAGAAGTGCAAAACTAACAATAAGGAGAGAAACATGAGTCCAAAGACGGTACAAAGTAGGACAGGACCTGGAATCTAGATACTGGTGGTGGCAGAGGTGAAGCAGGTAGAGACTGCCAGGATATCTGGCCAGGATAAGGTGGAAATAGCAAACGACGAACGACAGTCTTAAAGACAAAATGACAGCAGAGCAGTGAGATTTAAAGCACACAGAACGGAGGCTGATTGGCTCACAGAGGGTGGGCAGGAAAAAGACTGGGCCAGAGTGATGAGGACAGAATTAAGTTTGGCAGCATGGGGACGCAGAAGTGATGAGTGAATACAGATCTTCCTTATTGAACTTACACATTAGCTTCACTAAAGTGGCACTCGTGTCCATGAATTACCTTTTCCTGCACACGATGATACCTCTGAAAGACGTTTTCTCGCCTTTTTTTCAGGTCTCACTAGTGAAACACTTTTATCGTGCGATTTCTGCAGCTTTCCCATATTTTATTTAATTTTCACCAGAATTCAAACTGGAGTTTAGATTATTTTTTTTAAGAAAAGGGAAACATTCTTCTTATGAAGAAGGACTGCTAATGTTAATTCCTTCCAGTGTATAAATCTGTAAAACAAGAATGATTAATTAAAGTGCAGCAAGCATTTTTTTTGGTGACTGCAGTGGCGAGATTGTTGTTTTTGTCCAGAGATGCTGATGTTATGAAAAGCATTAGAAAATCAACATCGCTTGAGAAGCTGAAAAGTTTTTTTAGGGGTGGCTGTGTTTATTTACCATGAGTGCAAGATTACTGTGAGAAGAATCACCAGAGCACTTATCAGCAAACAGAACGAAGAAGCACGGACTGCAGAGAAATATCGCGGGCTATGAGAACGCAGCTTCAAGTGGCATTACCTTTCATCACTTTCAAATGATAATTTGTAAATTATCCGTGTAGAAGAATGCACTTCTGTCACCACATCTGCTCTCATCCTTATCAATCATGCAGATGCAACCTTTTAGAGCCGTGGTTGATGCTTCAATGTCAAGGCTGTTTCCATGGATACACTGAAATCCAATCTCAGCTTTTGCTATTGCTGGTCAGAAACCCAAACATGCAGGGCGTGGTGGTGTTGATGGTGGTTGTGGGGCTTCAGGACCAGCATTACAACGAAGAAAATGCCCCATCCTATGAAAGATGCAGCTATAATGTGTCTTTTTATTCAGGCAATTTCAGACTTCCCATTTACCAATCTACTGGGTCAGGCAGCCATCGAGGTGTCATGCACATTTCATTTAGAGGAGAAGATTTTCTCTTGCATAATGTATAATGAAATATGATCTTATTGCCAGCAGAGAGATATTGCTGTGAGAGATGTGGCATCTTTTTTTCATCTTGGGGCTCAGCTTGCGTTTCTCCTCCAAGATTAAACAACAACTGCTCAATATCACAGCTATTAGTGTGTGATGTTCGACGGGGGTTGCGGGCATTGTGGTGTGCACTTTTGTGCATGTGTTTATTTCTTGTGCGTTGCTGTGTGTGCTCACACCACGGTGTGTGATTGTGTGCCTGCTGTGTGTCAGACCTGCAGGTTTTTACAGACAAAATGCTTTTTTTTTCCACAGATGTTTCTGTTAGAGGTCAAATTGAGCTGAAAGCTTTATGGAAACTTGGATTTCTGTTTTTAACTTTCTCAAGTCTGTTTCGTACTGTTTGTTTAGTCGAGGAGATCAAACTACCCGAAAGACATCCTGGCATGAGATAAAAGGCTTATGGTGCACTAACAATTTCACACCTGTGTTGAATTTTTAATTACACTCCTGTGGATACATTTTTTACACGTCTGGATTAAATGCAATTAAGTGCTGTGAAGTCAGTTCTTCAAGGTATGTTGCTCATTTTTACTGCAGGTCTCCTTTGGACTTATTTTTTTTCACTGTCTTTAGTTTGTTCACGGTATACCAAATTGACTCTATGATGCTGAGATTAGGGATGCATGAATCTTGTTGTTGGTGCTGATCATCTGGGTGAATGTTCGGGATTATTGTCATGATGTAGAATGAATTTGTTCTGTTCTCTGTCTAGATGATCCCACACTACTTCAATAATGTTGAGGCCATGACTGATTGTCATCCGCTTTTTTTCTAACCAGGTATACTTTGAATGCATTGACATTGTGTTTGGGATCATTATCATCCTGAAAGAAACCTAAAACACCACTGGCTGAAATGCAGCTCCAAACCAATGACTTAGCCTCCACCATGTTTTACAGATGCATGTAGACACTCACTGCTGGACCTCTCTGCCGACCTCCATAAAGCCTGGAGAACTATTGCTTGAGACCAATTACAATGAAGTCTGACAAATCCATACAAAAAATATTCAGATGACAGACTGAAAGAAAAGAAAAAAACTTACAAAGACTTTGATATGTGGGATCTTCTACAGGTACATGTATGAATAATACCAGATTTATATTTGTTTATATTGCCCTGTATTTAACCATGATTTAACATTCTTACTATAATTGCTGACGCAAGCATATTTTATTTCCGTTGTATCAAAGATTTTGCCTTTGATAATACAATTGAATTGTATTTCCTAATAGCTTAAGCAACTTCCTTGTCGTACTGCTTTCCACACTAGCTTTGCTGCACCAGATCTTGGCAGGTAACTCGGTAAATTGTTACCATAATGGTAGAGAAGCACAGCCAAAACACTAATAAGGCTTCTTTCTATAACCTGACCATTAAGAAGATTATGGTTGCTTTTAGAACAAGGCCAGCATTAGCGGCTGAAAGCAGAATGAAAGAATAGAAGAGGAAGGGGAGCGGGCAGAGTTCAGAGAGAATGAGAACGGTGAGTTAATGATCTTTCAGATGGAGGCTAATGAGTTCATTCGAGGGGCTCTAAGGTGGTGTCTAGACTGCGATGAAAGTTAGACACATGTGCGCACGCACACACACACACACACACACACACACACACACACACACACACACACACACACACACACACACACACACACACTTCTCCTCTTTCTTCTCACCTGTAGAGTGGGAACAAAGATTCACTATGAATTGATGAGTTTCTTCCCACAGTATTACGGATGTTAACAGCCTGCTTCTAGCTTTTCCTCTCAGGCACCAACGTCAGCTTCTTGTTAACAGAATTCTTGTAAGCTTTAAAGTTTGAAACTGAGGCACGGTGAGAAACTTTTTATTATCCTGCTTATTTTAATTCACTGATAGTACCAATGAAATAATAAATACATAATAAACAGTCTTATAATCTATTGCTTTACCTCTTTGCATCTTTGCTCTGTGACTCACCTCAGATTGCTTTGCATTTTGCCTGAATATTGGCTGCATTATCTGGGGCTAATTTTCACTCTGTAATCGCCGCGAGAATAATATATAATAAAAAACGGAGGAAATGTTACAACATGCACCACTAGTTTTTCCCCACCCTGCTGTAGGGTTGGCCTCTGAAATTGCATTTGCCTGTATGGAGGTATTGGTGGTGTGCACTGAATCCATCTCCTCATTGTAAACCCTTGTGGTCTTTGATAGCCGGGCTCAGTCACCTGCATCAGCCTGAAATGCGGCAGATTAATAATGTAGAGGCCCTGCTCCCAGGAGGAACACCACTGATTGAATGGAAATCAGCCCCTCATCCAATGCGCACCATATACACATACATACGGAGAGTCACACATGCCTGTCATACTCTAACTGTATATAAAAGATATACATAACCACAGTGATGTCACCTGTTGCTTTGTGAAATCCTGTTTTAAAACCTTGAGCTGAAGATTTTTGCAGCCCCTCTTAGTTTTTTGAAACAAAACATCCCGAGTCATCAGTGTTTCTGACTCAGTCTCATTTTATACTTCTACAGTAGCAGCTTCTAAATGTATGGTATAAGATCATAATTAACAAAATGAGCATCACATTGTGTTCACTAAGACCACAAAGCAGTGATTAAGAACACAAACTTCATCTGAAAAAAGTTTCAGACGCTGCCTCCATCTTTTATATACACTGAATGGTTACCAGACACACGTTTTGTTATACTTTGTTTATTTTCATCACAAACAATCTGTTTCCAGACATCGGCTTTCAACGTTTTCACTAATCTAATTTTTCCCTCCATCCATCTTTTTCCATTTATCCGCTTCAGCCTATCCCAGCTGCCATAGGGTGAGAGGTGAGGTACACCATATTCAGTCATATGTCAGTCTATCACAGGGCTAATGCAGAGATACAGATGATCATTCAGGCACACATTCACACCTATGGCATATTTAGATCCACCAGTTAACCTAACCCCACGAACTAAACATCTTTGGACTGTGGGAGGAAGCCTGTTTACTTGGAGAGCATGGGGAGTATATGCAGACTCCACACAGAAAGACACCAGCTGGCTGGTAAATCTGACGCCAAGACCTTCTTGCTGTGAGGCCAAAGTGCCAACCACCACACTGGCGTGCCACCCTAAAATTATATATTTTAATTTTTTTTTAAATTTAGAATGTCAGCTTGACCCTTTCAATTTTGTATGAAGTGCTAACAGTGAAAAATTGTTGGGCAGACGAAAAAACCCAGCAGATGTCTGTATTAATATTCCTTTATATGGCTCCCCCCCATCCATAGTAGTCTTGGGTTTTGATTCCATTTTATCTCATTTGCAGGTTAGTAATCTGCTCAACAAGTGTTTCAGAGATGTCAGGATAAAGTCTGGGTATAGGGGAGCTGATATACGGTAGTCATTTCTGATTATGTGTGTAGATGTTTGGCCAGCAAAAAAAAATTACAATATTGATCCATTCATCCATCTATCCATCCAGATTACAGAGGGCACTGGAGTCTCCCCCAAGGTGGCAGGGTACACTTTGAATATGTTGCCAGTCTGTCACAGGACTATCACATGTAGACAGAGAACCACTCACACTCACTAATATGATTAAAATGGATCTGCTGTGCTTTGTTTCTGTTGCATCACTTTAAGTAGAGAGTTTTTTAGCATCCGTGTTTACATGCTGATGGTGATAATTATATGAAGACTGTTATAGGAACTTTCACTAAAAAGTGAAGCCAATGCAGAAATGGCAGAAACTGCAGTTCAAAGTGCCACTTGAGCCTGGCTCTAATAGGGAGTTCAGTCCTAGTTGACCCCCAGTGTTAAAATGCCAAATTTTACAGGGTCAAACAACATATTTACAGCTTTGCACGATAAACAAGCAAACAAAAATATGTCTATATGTGTCTTTATCTCCGTTTGATTGGCCACCATTTCTGTATGGTTAAAGTTAAATCATCACCTGTTGCTTTGACATGCAATGCACAACAGTCAAGATCGTTTTCATGTGGCTGACAATATTTTTCAAAACAAAGACAAAAAATATGAGTATGTGTGGATGTTGTCTCACTTTTTTTTTTTTGACCCACCTGGATAATTCAGTTAGGGGTGTTGCTAAGTTTACTGACAGGTGTTCCTACACAGAGCAAACAGGTGTCAGCTAGGCCTCATCCATCACTTAAATTGGACCTCTTGGCTGTGTGTGTGTTGGGGACACTCGGACATTCACTTGTTACAACAGGACAAGGGCCAAAAGGAAAAAAGTTCATTAGAAAGATGATTAAAATAAATAAATAAACAAAAATAAAAATAAGACCCCCAGAAATAAAAACAAAACCCATAAATCAATAAACTACAACACAAGAGTGATGGAGCCTTTTGGAGATTGCTGCTTGCTGTGTAGTACAAATCATCCAAGAAGCTTGTGTTTCTGGTGAATGATTTTGAATGATTTTTATTAGCCTGTTACTAACTCAATTTAATTAAAATGTATTTATATGGTGCCAAATCACACCAACAGTTGCGTTAAGGCACTTTCTATTGTAAGGTAAAGACACTACAATAACACAGAGAAAACCCAAACAATAAGATGACCCCTGTGAGCAAGTACTTGGCAAAAGTGGGAAGGACAAACTCCCTTTTAACAGGAAGAAACCTCTGGCAGAACAAGGCTCGAGAAGGGGCAGCCACTAGCCGGTGAAAAATTCTTGGGCAGACGAAAGAAAAACCTGTATTAATATTTCTTTATATGGCTTTCTCCCCATCCATATTAGTCTTGGGTTGTGATTCCGTTTTATCCCCATCACCCCCAACCAGCCACGACTGGTTGGGGGTGATGGGGACAAAGACAGGACAAAAGACACTGTGGAAGAGAGCCAGAGATTAATAATAACTAATTATTGGAGATGATGATTAGCTAATACACATGTCTGTGTTGCACCCCTGCTGTTTTTATGAATGCAGCTTGCTAACCACGCTAACTAGCAATCGCCTGTAAATTAGCTCTCCACCCTTTCATCCACATAAAGTAACTTCTGGCTCCAAAATGATGGTGACAAATATGCTAATATTGAATTTTCAAAATGCATGAACAAAGTCAGAAGTCACTGTGCCTGCAGCCATCTTTTATATTAGTTATGAGTGGTTCCTAGAAGTTAGACCCTTGTAAAATAGCTTTAAATAAATGTATATCCCTTTAATACTTGATTAAGTAGGGCAAACAAAAGAACCACACAAATCAGTTCTCATTATTTTGTTTTCTTCCTTGAATCCTACAACATACCTTTTGTGGAATAGTGGATAATTGTAAGCTTATGGGTCTATTATGTTAATGAAACCATCTGGTTGGATTGCTAATAACTCACACAGATAAATGCTGTGGAGCAAAATCAGCTCCACCACAAAATATATCTGTAACATATGAAGTAGAAGAATAAAGTGGAATAAAAATGGAAAAACTCACAGTTGCGTAAACTCTGTATATAGAACAGTACTTGGGTAAAGGTGCATAATTATTCTCCACCAGTGCTGAAGGGCATCTACCTGATGCACTTAATTAACTCTGTTATTGTTCAGTTTGGTTGTGCTGGGTAAATGTCATATCTCTTGAAATAGAAAGGCCATTTCATTGACACAGTTTAAAATAACTTTTCTATAACAGCTATAACATTTTAAATGACAAAATTGGCAATTTTCTTTCAAGGTTAGAGACTCGAAAATGAACTAAAAGTGAAAACTGGAGCAGGTTAATGAACAGAAGCTGAATGGGAGCCTTAAAAAATCACCTTGAATAGTCAGTCAGACAGAAAGAAAATAAGACGCGTTAAATAACTATGACGCACAGGCCTGATGCAAATTAAGATTAAGTTAAAAATAAATCAGAGGAGGACTGATCACCGGTGGGTGGACAGCCTAACGGTATAAAGCAACTTGATAGTGAGACAGCATTAATCCCATTCATATTTCTTTATTGGACATCACACACTTAACAGCTGCTGTCAGCCGTGAAACAGCTATGCATGTTATGAAGGAAATGTCCTTTAGCCATGGTTGCCATGCCCCCCTTGGCGGAACCAGAGGAGGCTGTAGGATGGCTAATAAACATGAAGGGAGAGTGCCAAGCTTAATCACTGTCAGCTGCAGTACCACACACATCTGATCAGCTAAAGGCAGACCCAGTCTGCTGGGTCGACTCCTGAAAAAAGTTTAGTTTTCTGGAAGAGGTATACGGTGAACATGTGTGTGAGGGGAAAATGTATTTTTCCTGTCCAGAACTAAAAAATGAAGCCAACTCTGAAGGGCTAAAATAAACAGCTTTTCCCTTAATGGCCACGTGAGGTTGGTTTAAAAGTGAACCAGTCCCAGGAGCTCATCTTTAGAGCAGAAATATAAACCTTTAAATGACCTCTTTGGCTAATTCTCTCCTTTATAGCTCACCCAAGTAAACTTTATTAAGTTAAAGCTATCATTATTAGTGCACTGGAGGTCTGACTGACAGGTGGCTGTAGGCGTTAGCTGTCAGCTAGGCATCACCTCACCTAATGTGACTCATTAAACCGGACATCTCAACTATGTTCGTGTTACTGGTGCTTTTCGGATGATTTTTAATGTAAACGGGGCACAAGCAACAGAGGTGTGCAGAAGAGTTTCATGGTAGTGACCAGAATGGATAGCTCAGGTTGAATGGTTAGGACACAAAGTCAGAGAGGCAGGACATGTGCAGAGGAAGGATCGTGGATATACCGGATATATGGAGCTGTGGAACACAACTCAGGCTGCAACTGAAAGAATAAAAACTAAAACTGTCTTTTAAACATTAATTTTAATAAAATACCTGATTATGGTACATCAGATTCTCTCATGTCTTAATGACAGAGTTGTGATATTGCTAAGTCTGATAACTTGTAAAGCTGGGATTTTTGCCAGCTTTCCTTCCTGGCTATTTTCCAGACTGTCTGACCAAAGAGCTTAAAGCACACACACAATCATATGGCACTCTCAATATTAAAAAAATACTGTACACTGCTTTTCTTCTCTCACACACACTCACTGCTTCCTCAGCAGCAGCTGTGCTGTGTCAGTCCGTATTGTATGTGTAACCTATTTATATTTTATCTTTGTTTGTAAATCATACTACTATAAGTGATGTGATTGGCCAGATGGTGCCAACACCACCGCTTTCCTGTGACCAAACCTGGTTAACTTAAGGAACTGATAACCAGCTTTGTGTAGCCATTTATACTGACTGCCAGTGTGAGGGTAAGTGAATCCAGTTAACAGAAAGATACTGGGGGTATGTTGAACTGCTTCTGTAGGACTCTGATCCTTGTTTTTGATCAAACTAGAACAATAACACAAATACATTTTGGTCACTGCCCATTAGTGTTGAGAAGGTTACTTTTAAAATGTATTCCACTACAGATTACAGAATACATGGCCCAAAATATAGTTTGTAACATATTCCGTTAAGTTAGTCAATGAGAGTAAAGTATTCTGATTACTTTGGATTACTTAATATATTGTCATGCTTTTTACAACTACATGAATGTACTATTGCTGTGTGGTTTATTACTATTACTGAAGGTTACTCACCATACCAATATGAACTAGATTTTTAAATCTTAATATAAAATGAGTAACAGTAGGGTGGACATTAGGTAAGGCTGCACTTTTTGCAGTGATCTCGTATCAGTAATATGTTTTCTTTCTGTCTGCTTTCAGAACTGCACATGATTATTTGCAGCTAACAGGTTGTTAATGCTATCCATCAAGTCTAGCAGTCTATGAACTAACCTCAGCTAACGCCAGCTAACAATGTTAGCTTGGTGGCAAGTAGCCTTCAGTAATAGTAATAAATCACATAGCAAAAGTACATCGAAGATACTTAAGTGGCACATAACCCAGGTAGCTACCACAACTAAAACAAGGTAGTTGCAGTAGGCTAACATCCCTTTCTTCTTTAAATGT